>CAUYPK010075758.1:0-29720 GCA_963574355.1 Loris lydekkerianus
TTAAAAACATTCAGTGGGGAAAAGATTCCCTATTTAACAAATGGTGCTGGGTGAACTGGCTGGCAACCTGTAGAAGACTGAAACTGGACCCACACCTCTCACCATTAACTAAGATAGACTCTCACTGGATTAAAGATTTAAACTTAAGATAAGAAACTACAAAAATGCTAGAAGAAAGTGCAGGGAAAACATATGAAGAAATTGGCCAGGGCAAATATTTTATGAGGAGGACCCCCTGCGCAATTGAAGCAGCACCAAAAATACATTAGTGGGATCTGATCAAACTAAAAGCTTCTGCACAGCCAAGAACACAGTAAGTAAAGCAAGCAGACAGCCCTCAGAATGGGAGAAGATATTTGCAGGTTATGTCTCCAACAAAGGTTTAATAACCAGAATCCACAAAGAACTTAAATGTATTAGCAAGAAAAACACAAGGGATCCCATCTGGGAGTTGAAGAGAAACTTCTTTGAAGAAGATAGGAGCAAGGCCTACAGACACATGAAAAAATGTTCATATTCTTTTTTAAAATTCTGGCAGCTAGAGGTATGAAATCAAGGTGTTGATAGAGACTTTTTGGCTCTGAAACTCTGTGTAGAAATGTTCCTTCCTTCTTCCTAGCTTCTGTCCACGGTCATTAACTTTGGGGTTCCTTGACTTGACGGTCCATCACTCCTGCCTCTGCCTCTGCTTTCACGTGATTTTCCACTTCTGATAAAGACTGGTGTCCTAAGTTTCTACCGCAGTCCAGTATGACCTCACCTCAAATATTTACATTTACAATGATCTTGTTTCCAAATAATTGCACATTTTAAAGCACTGAGGATTAAGGCAATCCAACCTATAAAGGATAATAGATGGATAGATGAATAGAGAGAGATAGTTAAACAGTAATTGAAAAGATGGACTCTAAAGGTTATAGACAAATTGTTCGTAAATTTCAGCATATACAAAATTATGTAAATTTTGGTAAGATAGCTATAATTTTGTCTTGCTCACCTATCAATATATATATCAGTGAATTGTAATTATATTTAGAACTGCTGATTTAAACTAGTAAACAAAATCTATTTTGGTATTTTTTAGGAAATTATCTAGAAAACATTAATTATTTATGAATGCTACTACTATCAAAAGTATATAGATTTATTTCTTTTGGAATCATATACATTTTTAAGATATATATGTTTAGTCATAGGGTAATAGGCATCTGTATGATCTGAGGGTAGTGGTAATTTTATTTATTTCTTTTCTTTTCTTTTTTATTAACTTTTTAAATTTAATTTGATTTTAATTTTATTATCCACAAACTCTCCATATACATTACATTTGTGCAGCTATTTATATGTCATTTCTAATTCAATAAAGTGATTTTAAAAATGTCTAGGAAATGAAACCAGTTATATGGAAGATTTAAAAGTTTAAACATCCAGCAGAAAGTGAGTGCATTTAAACTAGTAAACTAGAGACAGGCAGGCACTCCATAGGAAGGGTCAAATTTACGGTTATCAAATTAAAACCAACCACCGTTAAGATGGTTAATTTCATGTGTGACCTTGACTTAGTTAAAGGTTCCCTAGGTAATACATTGTTTCTGGGTGTGTCTGTTATGGTGCTTCTGAAAAAGATTAGCATTTGAATCATGCTACCAAGGAAGATCCACCCTCCCTGATGTAAGTGGGTGTCCTTTGGTCCACCGAGGGTCCAGATGAAAAAGCAGAGGCAGAGTGAACTTGTTGTCTTCCTGAGCCACTTCATTCTCCTTTTCCTGCCCTCAAACATTGGACTTCCTGTATCTTGGTCCTTCGGCCTTGACCTGAGAGTTACACCCTTGGCTCTCCCAGTTTTAAAGCCTTCAGAATCAGACTGAATTACACCACAAGCTTCCCTAATTTTCCAGCTTACAGATGGCATATCATGGGACTTCTTAGACTGAGCCAATTCCCATAATTAATCAACTCTTATAATCTAAATATTTTCTGTTTCTGTTTCTCTGAAGAACCGTAATATAAACATGTACATTTCCCTGTTATTGCATAATCAACCTATACTTTCCTCTAAAGATTCAAAGGAATCTTTGAACAGTATCTGCTTTTACATTTGCACACTCCAGAGGCCTTGCCTCTAAATGAGGTTAATAACTGGTTTCAAAGCACATGAGGAAGCCCTGAATTTAGTGAAGGTGTATTCTGAGCTTATACACACAGCCTCTTTCTTTCTGTATGCCCATGCTCGTTTTCACTTCCTTTCAATGCTTTGTTCCTCCATAATCATTTTGTACTGAATTCTGGATTATCTAGCATACCTTAGTTTAACATTGTCTCTTTGTATTTCATTCATGGGTATTTCCTAGGAGACAGAAGTTAGAATCTAATTATTGATTTCAGCTCTTGGGAATTTTGGATGATCTGTCATTTTTTAATGTACCACAGAATTATGCTTTTACTTTATTTTTTAATTTGTTTTTGAATAAACAAATAAACAAAGTGAAGATATCTCACTTTTTCACCTTCAGTAAAGTGTCATAGAATCACAACTCACAGCAACCTCGAACTCCTGGGCTCAAGAGATTCTCTTGTCCCGGCCTCCTGAGTAGCTGGGACTACAAGCACCTGCCACAATGCCTGGCTTATTTTTAGAGATGGGGGTCTCACTCTTGCTCAGGGTGGTCTTGAACCTGTGAGCTCAGGCAATCGACCCGCCTGGGCCTATCAAAGTGCTAGGATTGCAGGTGTATGCTTTTACTTTAATATTGTATCTGAACAGCCCACATGCAATTCATTACCTCTTGCTGTACATTATCATTTTCTTGAAATTTGTAGCTTTCTAATTCAAAGTTAAGTGTGAGACAGTCTTTTTTTTTGGCAAATATTTATACTGCCTCTGGCTTATTCTATGGAAGGAGTATAATTTGTATTCCTATTAATATCAGACGAAGCTCACTTGGGCCAGTGAAATGCGATGGAGGAGACATGACTAATGCCCGGGCAAAAAAATTGCATGGGCTTAGGGATGGTCCTGTGTTTTCCTATGATAAATCCTGTTCCCAAGATGGTCTACCAAAAACTCTGAAACTAACCTACAGATTACTAAGGTTTATGGTCAAAAGGCCCTGAGATTTTATGTTGTTTGTAATATGGCACCCTTATGGAAAATTATAATTATTTTATTTAGGTTATTAAGTATGAAAAATTTCAATTTCCTTAAACACTAAATTGGACAGCTGGTATTTCTGACATTCTATGACACGTCTTTTCTTTTTTTTTTTTATTGTGAAGATACCATCTCGTTCTTTCAATGAATGTTTTGACTTGTGATTATCATTCTTTTTTTTACAGGAATTTTTGTGAAACCCTAAGTCAAAAACTCATGTTATTTCTGAATATGAGTTTCATCACGGAACCAATGCAGAACAAACAGCTTGAAATATCAACAAAGTGTGAAGAATGTAGCTAATGAATGCCCAGTACAGTACTGATTTGAAAATTTCCATTCTGGTGATTTTAGTCTTGAAAGTGAGTCATGTGGGCCACTTGAGACTTGAGGTGGATAATGATGAGCTTCAGTGAAAGCAAATACATCTCAACCTACATGTCAATTAGCAGCAGGTCACTGTTCCAACAATATTGGACCATTTAGATCAAACGGGCAAAGTAAAGAAGCTAGATAGATTGCTTCCACATGAATAATTGTCAGAAGAGAAATCATCTCAAAGCTTGCCTTTCTTTGTTTTTATGACATAAAAATGAACTTTCTACACTGTATTGTTACAGGTGAGAAAAAAATGGATTCTTCTTGATGATTGCAAGTTTTCAGCACAATGGTTAATTAAAGATGAAGAGCCGAAACACAGTCCAAAACCAAACATTTATAAAACAGAGCTCATGGTGTCCGCTGGTGGTATTATCCACTACCACTTCATGAAAACTGGTTAATTACAGCGGATGTCTACTGCAACCACCTGGATGACAGGATGAGGATGCTTATAATTAAGCAGCCGAGCTTGCTCAATAGAGACAGGCCAATCCTCTTGCAAAACAATGCTGTCACAAAACTAATGCTGCTCAAACCGGACCAGCTGAACTTAGGGATTCTGTGTCACCTTGCACGACTGACTACCACTTCTTTCAGACTTTGGACTACCTCTTGCAAGTAATAATATTCAATTCTCAACAAGCTGTGGACAATGCCTTTCACAATTTCATCACTGCTCACTCTCCAGGTCTTTTTGCTGCTGGTACACAAAGCTACCAATCGGATGGCGAAATTGTGTTAGTATTTAAGTGCATACTTGGATTTATCGCATTGCTTTTTTGAAATATAATAAACTAAGCTCTTGATTTGAAATGAAACATTTCAGATTTAATGGTCTAATAAAATGTAAAAAGATGCAGATATTCCAGGTTTGATTTTTAGCAACTCCTATTATTTCTGTATAAACATCAGGTGAGTTACTGAAACTCTTTTTGAATAGAAAACATTATATTTAAGAGAAACTCATGAATCCAATACCCTAATGTACACTTTTTATAAAAGGCTATCTAGAAGAATGTCCCTCAGGTTAATGAACACAGGGTAGAGAGTATCAAGTATACTATATTGTATTGGGGTTAGGGGTCCCCTCTCAAAATGTTATCTTTGCTATCTGTTAATATAATATTTGGCTTGGTTTTATGTACACAGATAAGTCCTTATTTAATTTTTTTCTTGCAAGAAGATAGTGGAAAATGAACTGCTGCACTTTAGTTGGTTTTACTCCAACTGAATATACTCTGAAATACTGTCAAAGGAAATATTGAATGTATGTATATTATTTCAAGAACTTGATATATTTCACATTATTTAAATTTTACACAGGCTATAAATATATTTCTATATCAGTCAGTTTTTAGAATACTAAAAACCATGGTGGGGTATAATTTTTCACTTCATATGTCCTTATTTGATAGTGCCCATTTTTTTTTTCTGAAAAATATATCAAAAAAATCAAAAAGTAATGGAATTCGTTTGTATCTCACACTGCTATGCTCCACACACTACAATTCATTATGGCTTACAAAAATGGATTTTACATTTGAGGATGGGTAAACTGAAGTCAACTATGAAGTATGGTATTGGAATTAGATTTTTGAAATCCATTAACATTTAGCAAACTCAGAGGGCAATTCTGTTTTTCTTGAACTTTTATTACAATTGTGCAACAGTAGACACTTATTGTTTGTATGTTTGCATAGATATAACATCTCTGGCTAATGTAACACATCTTTTTTTCAAAGGATTATGGTAGGTCTTTCTATTCTTCCTGTATATTTCTTACTTCTTTCTTTTTTTTCCCCCTATTTTACAAGAAGTAACTTATATTTGTCATCTGGCTACCATACTTCCAAAATAAGATCCAGTAGTAGTTTGAAGTACAGCAAGCTGAGCAGTTTCTTCCCTTTTTAAAGCATGACAGTGACAATCTCTACAGTCAAGCCATATGAAGTGACCCCAGGTAGACTTTTGTGAACTCAAAAGGCTCCTAATCCAAAGATAAGAACCTTGGTGGCGTACATAACAACCACTCGTTGCTGGAAACAATTTTGTTTGCCTTAGAACAGTGGTTGTCAACTTTCCTAATGTCGCAATGTATTTTCCTTGTTACAAAGGGGGTTGCCACCCACAGGTTGAGAACCGCTGCCTTAGATGCTTCCAATCAGTTTCTCATCTGGTCACTTCTCCAGATTTCTTGGCTGAGAGTTGCTTATGATATTGTGCTTTCAAAAATCCAAAGGTCGAACCATCATGGTGTGGAACATAAGGAATAACTGGGCCTTTTGAAGTAATGCGACTTATCTCATTCCATGGTTTTGTCCTGCAGTATAGACCATCCCATTTAGATTGGAGGGGCCAGGAGCACTGGGCCATAATTGCACATACTACTGTCGTTATCAGCATCTTTAGTAGTAAATTAGCACCATGTAAGATCAGGCCGCTCTGTCTTCCTGCCGTCCCAGTGTGGCCCTTGACATACAACCTGTAGTTCTGCATTCACTTCCTACGTGGAATCTATCCTACTGGAAATAGGCTCGGCTTCCCTCCCAGTCCATCAGCTCGATTCTCAGCATGTACTGCCTCTGACGGGTTATGGCAAAAATGAACTCATTCCCCAGCCAGTATCCACCAGAGGAATTTCCAAAACCCATTTTGTATTCTTTCCAGCCTCTTTGGAAATCCAAACTTCCATCTTCACGATGTTGTATTGCAGTCCAGCCTCCCCCGTTAAGATCCATATTGCAAAATACATTTTTGGGTTCTGGCATATTTATTAATATAAATAGTGTGGATTCCACTTTTATTAAAACCAGCTTGATATACATCTGCACCGCCTCTACCTGGTTTCTCTTCCTCTCTTTTTCCTCCCTTTAGTAAAACTTCTTTGGTGCAGAGGCTGACGAGGTCGTGGACTGTGCCCATCTGTTCCAGCTGCTGCCTCTGAGAGACACTGTTGTTGGGGGCGGCTCTCTTTAACTGTTTCTCCAGCTCCTGGATGATACAGGTTTGACAAGTAACCAAGTGCTGAAGGTTCTCTTTCTCTTCCTTCAAGGTGTCCAACTCTTCCTTGTGCTTTCCCTCCATTTCTAAGATTTTATGCTCTAATAAACTGTTTCTCTCATGAACTTTCAGAATTTCATTTGTCTGTGGAAGACGTTGCTTCTCTAGCTTGTATGTTGACCATGAATTCCCCAGCAGTTGTATTTCAAGTCGAGAAGTTTGATTTAGTACCTGGGTCTCAACATCTGTCAGCTTTCGGGTCTGCTCTGCAGTCCGCGACAGGAGCTGGTTCCCATCCCGAGCATGGTGGCTGTGTGGTCCTGAGCTGCATTCTGCTGTATGTGGACCATGTCTGACTTCATATTTTCCACAATGTGATCCTCCAGCATCAGCAGCCGGTGGCGACAATGGCTGTCAATGCTATCGGCCCTCCTCGTGTTTGCCTTTCCTCTTCCAGTGTCCTGTGTTTTCTACTTGCTTTATATATTTTTTTCTTTTTTTGAGACAGAGTCTCGCTGTGCTGCCTGGGTTAGTGTGCTGTGACATCAGGAATAGGAAACATTATATTTAAGAGAAACTCAGGAATCTAACACCCTAACTTACACTGTTTGTAAAAGGCTATCCAGTAGATAGAGAGTATTGAGTTTACTATGTTGGGGTTAGAGTTCCCCTCTCAAAATGTCATCTTTGCTTTCTGTTAATATAATATTTGGCTTCTTTTTTTATGTACACAGATAAGTCCTTAATTTTTTTCTTCTCTTTAGGCGCTATCCTTCCTTCCAATATTACTTTTGGTCCGAGCATTCCAAAGCTCGTCATTTACTAGTCTTTCGAGGATTCTTTACATTCAGAACCCCATCCTTACTTTCTAACACAGTTTCCATTCATCTTCATCAGCTAACCCCCGTTTTTATTCCCAAAGCAACTGAAGCAGCAACTCCGGGGTCTTCCCTGTCTATTCTCAGATGGATACCCTTTGGCAATAATGCTCATTCTTAAATATTTCTCTATATTTCTCATTTGGTTATTTGCCCCGAGAGATAAGGAATTATTCCATATTTGACCATGTACCTTTGACATTGTAAGCATTCACTAAATATAGATTTGTGTATTTTTTTCTGTCTGCTCTGAAAATCTCTAAGTTTTTTTTTTTTTTCTTTCAATTCTAGCCAGATTTTTCTTGCTAGTAAAGTGGAAGCTCCTTTCTTAAAGTAAAAGTGGAAGCTTCATGTACCTGACTATCACATGCTATATGTTTATTCATTTATTCCAAAAAGTATTCTGGCAATAGATAAAACAAAATAAAATACTAGGCCAAGAAAATGAAAGGAACACAATGATATATTCAATAACAGATTGAATACAAGAATTATTTTTTGGCGGCACCCATAGCTTAGTAGGTAGGGCGCCGGCCACATTCACTGAGGCTGGCGGGTTCAAACCCAGCCAGGGCCAGGTAAACAACAATGACAACTGCAACAAAAAAATAGCTGAGCATTGTGGCGAGGGCCTGTAGTCCCAGCTACTTGGGAGGCTGAGGCAAGAGAATCACTTACACCCAATAGTTTGAGGTTGCTGTGAGCTATGATGCCACAGCACTCTACCAAGGGCAACATAGTGAGACTCTGTCTCAAAAAAAAAAAAAAAAAAAGAAAGAAAAGAAAAGAAAAGAAAAAGAAAAAAGAAAAGAAAAAAAAGAAAAATCATTATTTTTCAAAATTCTTGAAGTCACAGAATAAGTGGACTCAATATATTGAGTCTAAGTCTAAACTATTATTATAGAAAAACAAAAGAAATATAATTAGGAAGTTGCAATTTTCTATTATAGAAAAACAAAAGAAATATAATTAGGAAGTTGCAATTTTCTTGATAAATTCTAACAAGTTTTGCACATAAGTAATACAGAACTAAGAAATTGGTAACTATTCTTACAAAGACTTTCAGAAAATCATAAATAGCCTTAATTGGTCATTTCTTAATTAGCCTCTTGATAAAATCACTATTGTATTTATGAATTCTGAAAGACCAAGGTTCATACTTTTTTTTTTGTTTGTTTGTTTACATAAAACCAAGTCTGTACCAGGTGATTTAAGAAATAAAATTAATTGTAATCTTTTGGCCTTGTAGCTAATAATTAAGTAAATGTAATGTTTTTGAGAAAAAGTCTCAAGGTGTCACCCTGGGTAGAGTGCCATAGCAACGTCACAGCTCATAGCAACTTCTAATTCCTGGGACCAAGCAGTCCTCTTGCCTCAGTTTTTTTTTTGATTTTTTTTTTTTTTTTAATAGAGCCAGGGTCTCGCTCTGGCTTAGGCTGGTCTCAAACCCCTGAGCTCAAGCAATCCACCCAGCTTGGCCTCCCAGAGTGCTAGGATTACAGGCGTGAGTCACAAAGGAAATTTAGATATAAATTTTCACATGATATATATCTGATATAATACTCTTTTTATGTTATATATTCCATATATATCTTTCTTTTTCCTTCTCTTTCTTTCTTTCTTTCTTTTTTTTTTTTTTGGACTGGGGATGTTAGTCTGTCACCCTAGCTAGAATATAATAGTATCATCATAGCTCACTGCAAGCTCAAACTCTGGGCTTCAGTAATCCTTCTGTTTCTGCCTCCTGAGTATTTGGGGCTACAAGTACACAGTGCCAAGCCTGGCTGTGTTTTCTATTTTTTGTAGAGACAGGGTCTTTCTCTTGCTGAGACTGGTCTCAAACTCCTAACCTCAAGTTATCCTCCTCCCTGGGTCTCCCAAAGTACTAGGATTACAGGCATGACCTCTGTATTTTTATAACTTATCAAACATATTGTCATATTTTCCTTTCTATGAATTGTTTCAATATAGCTTCAATGTATCTCTCAAAGTTCTAGAGAACAGATTAAAGTTTTAACTTTAACTTTTTTGTTTTAAGAGTGGCCATATATGGACAAGGCAGAGTGAGATGTCCAAATAAAACCCTCCAATGAG
Source organism: Loris lydekkerianus (assembly GCA_963574355.1). NCBI lineage: Eukaryota > Metazoa > Chordata > Mammalia > Primates > Lorisidae > Loris > Loris lydekkerianus. Next base: position 9,505 of record CAUYPK010075758.1, read on the forward strand.
TGTCGGCCTACAAAGAAACCAAACTGAACAACTATCTGCACAAGAAAGTGCCTTCCTAAAACCCAGAATGTCAAATTCATGATCACAGAACCGGGTTTTAGTGGAACTAAAGAGGGTGGGAAAGACAGTCTTGCACGGCCTACCCCACCCCACCCATCCCTCATTAGCACTGTGAGAAGAATTTCCAATTCTCTTTGAACACAAAGAAAGTCATATCAAGAAGACTTTCAATATATACAACAATAGACAAATGATTCAGTATATTTGGATTGCTGAGATTAAAATAAATACCTGAATCTTCGGGGCTGAGATGTAGGTCGAAATCCACAAACATCAAGACGATGAGAGATATATTCAAAATATCTGTCTTAAATAAACTAAATAAACTTCAAGACCATATAGAGATGGATTTCAGAATTTTATCAAAGAAATTTAACAAGGAGATTAAAATAATAAAAATAAACCCATTCTGGAGCTGAGCAATTCAGTTGCAAACTGAAGAAAGTGAGGTTGTTTCCATTCAGAATTCACCAATCAGAAGAAAAAATTAATTGTCTTCAGGACAGACTATATGCTCCAACTTGGAGCATTTCATATTTTGATAAGGGCCAAAGGTAATGTTTCTATTCACTTAAATCCTGTGTCTTGACAGACTTTTTTCAAAATCAATTTTATTTCTAGATTTTTTTTTCATTTCATATGCTCTGAATATTGGTGACATAGTGTACGAAATTTAAATAAATAGAGAGGTTAGAAAAAATGGTGGTAAAGAAAACAACAGGTCAGAGGAACAGCAAGTGTTTTAAACTGAGTCCCTTAGTCTGACTCAATCCATAAGGAAACATGAAAATGGGAACTAATTCCAATTCCTGAGGTCTTTACCACTGTGTAGCATCAGCATACCTAGTTGGACAGCGTTCAGTCTATCCCCTAAATGTGCAAACAGTAACCAAACAGTGAGAAAAGCCTAAAGCAGAACATCCGTTTATAAAATCAATTTGGATCGCCAAAAAGGGATAGTCTGGGCCTGGGGAGGGGGAAGTTCTCCAGAGATTTGATGAGAATGACAAACAGTGACAGTGCACTAGGAAATAATTTGGTCACATATATTGTAGATACTAGGGAAATACCAAATATATATTATATATTTATTTATATATACTTTCTTTTGTTAATCACCTCCCATTTGCACGTATGTCCCATGTGGTGGGAGATGCATGCAAAATAAAAAGTTAAAAAAGAAAAGGGGCTCCTGGGAGTCTGGCCCAATATACACTCTGTCTGCTAGGATAGGTCCACTGGCAATAGGACTGTCAGTACAAATTAGGGAATTAGGTTTTCAAGTTGTGTCTACTGCTTGACAGACTCCAAAGGCACATTTGTATGCTGCATAAATAGTGCCAGCGTTTCCTCTTGCCAGTGTGAAAATTCTAGTGAGGCCTTTAACAAATTTGCCTCAAGGCATTGGGGGATGAGCTTGAGTGCTCTCAGACAGATAGTTTAGGTCCTTGTAAGTCCCATCGTCTGTCCCCACTGGAGTCCAGACTTAGAGGTTTTATGGCCTCCTTCAGATGGAGTTATAAAAAGGGTGAGAAGTTTCCAGAGCAAAAGATCATCAATGTATTGAACAAAAGAGGATCTCTGGGTAAAGGTTACAGAGTTTAAATCAGTTTAGAGAATGGGAGAATATTGAAAGAGACTCACAGTATCTTCCAGGGATTCAGATTTACATTAACAGATACTAAAGTATAATTGTGACTCAGAGTGCAACAGAATCAAAAAGAAAGTAGAGAAGTCAAAATTACTATATTCTTAAATTCACATGAACTAAAAAAAACATTTGAGTTCATTTTTATCTTTTTGATAAAATATTTGCTTTATGCACTTGTTATTTTAAGCTAATTAATTAGAACTCTTCTATATAATTCAGTAGTAAAATACCACATACAAGCGACACATACAGACAGAAGTAGTTTTAAAAGAATTTGTTTTCCACCTCTTAAATATTACTTTCTTTTCATTTAACTATTGATCTTACAATTACCTATTTTATTGTTTTAAGCGATTACTAGATATGCAAAAATTTTGCCTTATTAATATTTTTGTCTTATTTTGGAAGCATCTGCCACCTTCACAAGCTAATATTTATACATGTGCAAGTAGGTATTACCCAAAAGTAAAGTACAGTACACAGTTCTTCAGAAATTAAAGATCTTATTTTTACCTTAAATCTTGGCTAGCACTTTTTCTAGCCAAGGTTGAGTTCATAAACTCAGTTGTCAGATCTCATATAAGAGCTCTGATGGCCATTCCAAAAAAAGATTTCCAAAATTGCTTTGACAGGTGAACTAAGCAATGGCATCTGTGCATAGCCTCCCAAGGGCAGGACTTCAAAGTGATATTCAGCAATGAGGTATGTAGCACTTTTTCTAGAATGAGCTCACAAACTAAATTGTCTGACCAATAGGACACAAAATTTATCTTAATTAACTGCTTGTGTTATTGGTAAAACTTGTAGTCAGCAGTATGCTATTGATAGTTAAGTTGGGGGGGGGGATTTAAAAGTTATACATGAATGCTCAACTGTGAAGGTTATAAACATCCCTAATCCTTTCACTGTGTATGAGGCCAACTGCATATTGTAAAGTTCAAATGGATAAGTCAGATAATACATTTATTAACATCTTATGAGAGGTCGGACAGCGTAGAATACATTTATTTCCATGAGAGTCAATTATAAATTAAATTCCAGTAATACATCTACGCATTCTGTCTTCTTTCAAAGATTAAGACCATGGGATTTACAACTTAAGAATATGATTCTGGGGACAGATGGAAAGATCTAGAAAGGACACATGTGTCTCTGTTAAAGTGATTAATACGAAAAGGTATCCACTTTTTTTTTTTTAACAAGGGAAAAGCTATAAATAATAACTGCCCTAATGCATCTTTGACCTTCTCAAAATGAAAAGATGAAATTATAGGGAAAGAGTACAAGATAAAATAATGGTATGATGGGTAGGGGGAGGGTGATGGGTTGGGCCACATCTATGGTGCATATTTTTATCTATAATAAAAAAAAAAAAAGAAAAAAAATAATGGTAGATAATTCACAGAAAAGAATAAAGCTAAACCAAAGTGACAAGATTTTAAAGCTAGTTTTTAAACAAACACACATAATAAATTTAAATAATTCAAATTGATTGAATCAAGGTTTTATGTCCACTGTAAGAGGACCAAGGTTTACTGTAGCAGTAAGTGATGAAGTAGACCTGAGGATGTCCACAAATTCATGCCTCATTCTGTGAAGTGGGGGTTCAGAGCTAACAGAATAGAACCACTCAGCTTGCACTTCTGGGCACTTTTTAACTTATGGAGAAATGAACATCAGTCTGCTTCTAGGCAGACTTAAACAAGGTCCCATTTTAACTCTATTTTGTTTTCAAGGCAGAGATATAAGCAATGTTCTAGAGTTACCAGGACTTAGTGAAGTAAATTAATTAAAATCATCATTGATAATATATCAATATATCCTATTATTTACAATGATCTTATATGTGATGATTCATTAAATGCAACATTCTATCATACAAAATGAGATAAAAGAGAAGGAAGTCAGTCAAAGAGAAGCCTTTTCTTTTATGCAGAAGTATTAACTTAGATCACATGATTCATGCAGATGTTCCCACATTCAGATATCACAAGATTTGTGGGAAATTATGAAGACTCAACTCTTTCTATAAGCATAAGGCAGAGTAGTAATGGCATAAAGATTTTTTTTCCACTTAGATAAATATACATCTATAAAATTAAGGATGAAGTTCTAGTGGGTATGATCTCTCAAGTCTATAATCACAGTACTTTCAAAGGCTTAGATATGTGGATCCCTTGTCAGGAGTTCAAGACCAGGTGGGGAAACATAGCAAAAACTTCATCTCCCCCCCAAAAAAAAATTTTTTTCCTTTCTTTCTTTCTTTCTTTCTTTCTTTCTTTCTTTCTTTCTTTCTTTCTTTCTTTCTTTCTTTCTATCTATCTTGCTTTCTTTCTGAGTGAGAGTCTCACTCTGCTGCCTTGGATAGAGTGCCACGGCGTCTTGCTCACAGCAACCTCAAACTCCTGGGTTCAAACAATCCACTTGCCTCAGCCTCCTGAGTAGCTGGGACTACAGGTGTGTGCCACCATGCCCAGCTAGTTTTTCTTTTCTTTCTTTTTTTTTTTTTTTGTAAGAAATTGGGTCATACTCTTCTTATTCCGGCTGATCTTAAACTCCTAATTTCAAGGGATTCATCTGCTTCAGTTTGCCAGAATGTTAGGATTACAGGCATGAGCCACCATACCCAGCCACCACACTGAGAATGTAAATTTAAAAATTAACCAGGCATGGTGAAACATGTCTCTAGTATCAGCTTTTTAGGATGTTGAGACAATCATTGCCTGAACTGAGAAACGAAAGGTTACAGTGACCTATGACCTTACCACTGCACTCTAATCTCATGAAACCCTGCCCCTAAAAACTAAAAGAGACAACTTCAATTGTTTTAAAGATCTGAATATCAATCTGAATTTAATCTCTGTATAGAGGTGGTAGAGATACAAAAATTATTGCTCAATCATTATCTATACCTATTAATACAGCATGAGAGAGTGATGCCTAGACACAGAAACACTTATCTTAGGTGTAGTAGGTCAGAACCCAAGTAAGTAAACTTCTTGTAACTTGAAAATTATTTAGTTGAATTTTTATCTGGTAATCTAACATCTGAAAGACTAGCTGTGTCAATAATTAATGTTAAAAGAATGTAAATTTAAGACATTTATATTCTACACTTAGTAAATTTAGTGTAGAATATAAATGTCAACACAATAACTAAGAAAATGCGGTGAAGGCTATGTTTACCAGTTTGATGAAAATATTTCAAATTGTATATAAAAGCAGTACATTGTACCCCATAATTGCATTGATGTATGCAGCTATGATTTAATAAATAAATAATAAAATAAAAGAATGTACGTTACGTGTTAAGCATTAAAAATTCCACTGTCCCCTTTCTCTGAAGGACAGAAAGCTGGTGCTCTGATTCCTACAAGTTCCTCCTTGCTTTCTATGTTGAATTGTTCTTAAATATTCATGCTTTAAATTAAACTTACCAGTAGGCTTTGATTTTTTTTTTTTTTAATTGCAAGACCATTTGGAAGAATATTCTGCTGGCAATTTTATTAAGGTCAAAAAAGTGTTTTATTTCTCTCAGTAAGGAAAACTCACTACCAGCAGCAACTTGAGAAAGCTGTTTATTGATGTCAGAAGGATATAATCTAATAGCCTCACTATGCCTAATAAGAAAAAAACCTTACTGTGCCAGGTTTGAATATTTGCCTGACATAGGTTCACTTCGTTTAGAATAAGATACATCTTTTTTGGTCTATTTCATCACTAATTAGTTATCAGAATTAGAAAGAATTGCTTTAACTAAAGCTATTTTATTTTTATCATAATCATATTTCAGTATTCAAAGGACAAAAAGAAAATTGATTAAATAGCTAGAATAGGGATCAAGTGCAAAAGGCTAAAATGAGTTAAAATTAAATAATTTGAATTTAAAGGAGAGATGACTTCAGGGAAAACTGCAAGTCCCAGAGTATATGAAGCATTATTGTAAGGCTAAAAAGTTATGATTATTCACCTCTAATTGGCACCTAGAGTTTAACTTTAGCTGACATAAAGATTAAATTAGATATGATTATAAACTTATTACTACAAATAAGCAGAAGTTAATGTGAATCAGGCCTCCTTGCATTTGAGTCTCTTTGAGTGACTAACCCTCAGCCCATGTGGATAAATTAAATCACAACTTACCTGAGTGCATGACGGGGTTACTGAGAGGTCCAGGCAGCAGAGAACCCTAAGCAAAATATCATTATCTTTGGTAGTCAGTAAGAACAATGATTTTCTCTATGTTGGTATAAAATGTCCTTTCACCTAAAATATATGAACATCATATTATCTGTGCAAGTCTCACTAAGTCTGATTTTTGTGAATGAGGCCATGTACGCTCAGTGAACGAGTAATCAATAAGTACTCCTCTTTGACCATCACGTTATATTTTAGTGCTAAATCTCTTACCCACACATCTTCACTCCCTGTAAAATTTAGATAACCTAATACATTATTAAAAATAGGGTGGATTTTGGGAGGCACCTGTGGCTCAAAGGAGTAGGGTGCCGGCCCCATATGCTGTAAGTGGCGGGTTCAAGCCCAGCCCCTGCCAAACACTGCAAAAAAATACAAAATAAAATAAAATAATAAAATTCTTAAAAAAAAATAGGGTGGATTTCACTATTTTAATTTCATATGCGGAGACTTCTCTTGCTGTGTTTTCTCAATTGTGTTGATTCTTTTCTCTCTGTCCTGCTTCCTCTTGTCTTATACGGTTTTCCCTAGAGTTATTCGTTCTCATTTCAGTGTTTTTTTATTATTCTTTTAAGTGACCATGAAACTATGTGCCATCGAATTCTAATATTCCATTAAAAATATAGTACCACGTATTATTTAGTGTTTCACAATCATGCATATAGTCTGAAATATATGTGTGCTTGCTTCACTTGTTAGGAGGAATATTTGTATGCTACTTCAATGCTCTAACTACAAATTGGATTTGAGTTCTCACTCCAAAAAATTTAAAAATAACCCAGTAGCTCTCCCATTTCATATGACACAGATTAGTTTCTTAGCAGAGCAAAAAATTCATCATGGAAGTAGAAAGCTCTAGAATACAGAAGGTTTAAAGAATTACAGCGGAGAGCAGATAACAACAGCTACAACAAATTTAGTGATGATTACGTACTAAGTAAAAAATTAGGCACTTCATTGGTGTTATTGTATATAGTCTCATAATAAACTAATGAGGTCATCACTGGTAATATCTCCAGTTACATATAAATAAATGGAGGATAAGCAACTTTACAAGACTGCACATTTAGATGTCATTAACGTTGGGGTTTAAATTGAGTATTGTCTCAAAAGCTCGTGGCAATGAACTAATATGTTTACTCTTAAACATTTTCTTAGGTATGTTTAAACATCTTAAACATCTACTTAGGTATGTTTCTATCTGAAATAATGAAAATGAAAGTAGCTGACACTTACTAATCTTTTAATATCCTCTGGAACCTCTGCTAGGAACTCCATGCCCGCTGAATGAGACCCAAAACCTAGGAGCTATTTTGCATAAGTAAATACAGTTTGTTTCACTGCTCACTGGGTGGGCAGGTTGTGTGGTCAAGGTTAACAGCCAAGTAAGTGCCACCAAGGAAAAGGCCAGGTTCAAAGTCACTGAGAACAGACACCAGCAGCCTTCAGTGGTAGAACATTTACTAACAGCAGAGGAGAGAGAATGTATGGCCCAAGAGATAGCTCCTGGCCCTGTGTGTGTCTCCATGGCCAGCAGGTCCCTTCCACGGCCAGCAGGTCCCCTCCACAGCTATCAAGGGCCCGATGGCTGTACTCCCCACTCTGTCTCAGTGGGAAACCCCTCCTCATTGAATCTGAAATACAGAAATCTGGGGGCTGTCTGAGCACCACTGATATAGACCCTTAAGAGGAATGACCGATTATACCTGATGCCCAGACCATGAAAATGTATTTCTTCACAAAGATCTCTTTACAAAGATCCAGCCAGGTCCGAGGCAACTTTTAAGTAGCAAGAAGCTCCACATGACTTTTGTCAACATAAGTAATGAAATATCATGTTACTTTAATTTACATTACCTTGCCTAACCTCTCCTTGCCTTACTTTGTGTCATATTGTTATCGGTTACCTAAGCCGTGTATTCATATATCTTTGTGAAACTCTTTACTTTATGAGAAAAATGCATATATGCTGTGTATAAAGTTCTACATTTCCTTCTCAAGTGTAAGTCATTGTTTTCATGACTTGTGGATTTTTGCTTATTTATTATTATATTTTTTGAGACAGAGTATCCCTTTTCACCCTGGGTAGAGTGCTGTGGCATCATCACAGTAATCTCAAACTCTTGGGCTTCAGCAATCCTCTTGCATCAGCCTCCTGAGTAAGTGAGAATGCAGGTGTGTACCACTAGGTCCAGCTAGTTTTCTATTTTTAGTAGAGACAGGATCTGGCTCTTGCTCAGGCTAGTCTTGAACACCTACCACTAGGTCTAGCTAGTTTTCTATTTTTAGTAGAGACAGGCTCTTGCTCAGGCTGGTCTTGAACACCTGACCTCAGGCAGTCTACCAGCCTGGGCCTCTCCCAGGGAGCCAAGATTATAGGTGTGAGTCACCATGCCTAATCAACATAAAAAGTATTTTAAATAATAAAAAGTACTTAAAATATTTACATGCCCTGCTTTTTTTTTAACCTTCATCCTTTTACGGAGTCTTCTGTATCTCAGAATACTTCCTATTTTCTGTTTTCCTGGCAAGAATAGACGAGGTCAAAAAGTCCCACCCACAGACTTTCCCTAATCCATATGTAAGCTAATCAAATTTATTTTCTTTTTGAGACAGAGTCATCTCGTTACCTTGAGTGGAGTGTGGTGATATCATAGCTCACAGCAACCTCAAACCCTTGGGCTCAAGCAATTCTCTTGCCTTAGCTAGCTGGGACTACAGGCACCTACCACAACACCCAGCTATTTTTAGAGATGAGGTCTCACTCTGGGTTAAGCTGGTTTCAAACCTATGATTCAGGCAATTCACCTTCCTCGGTTCCCAGAGTGCTAGGATAGGGGTCCTCAAACTATGGGCCTGCAGAGGACATTTATCCGGCCCACAGGGTGCTTTTGCCACAGCCGCCTGTCCTGCTTAGTAGCCAACTTGTCCCAGGCTGCAGTGCGCATGCGTGGAATGTGCACCAACTCTACAACTCCGCTCCTTCTCTCTGTCTTTCCCTGCTGGGTGTCATTGCCGTCCTGCTTAGCAACCCACTGTCCGGGTGGCAGTGTGCAGTGTGGAATGTGCCCCACACTCTCTGATTCCCCTCCTACTCTCCAACTCTGCTCCTTCTCTCTGTCTCTCCCCACCCCTCCTTCTCTCTGTCTCTCGACTCCTCATTTCAGTCTCTGGTGTAATCGGAGGAGTCACCAAGTTGCCTGTGCAGAGCCTGCTGCTGCCTAAGGACCAAGGTAAGAACAAGTTAGGATTTTTCTTTTTTTTTTTTTGAAGTTAGGAGGTCTTTTTTTTCTTTATTTTGCAGTTAGTAGGGCCTTTTTTTTTTGCAGTTAAGGGGGGCCTTTTTTTTCTGAAGTTCGGAGGTTTTTTTTTTTTTTTTTTTTTGCAGATGGGGCCACCTTTTTTGAAGTTAGAAAAGCCTTTTTTTGAAGTTAGGAAAGCCTTTTTTTTAAAGTTGGTTAGTTGGTTGGGGGTGGTTTCTGGGGGGGGTGCATCACAATGATAACGCAAATAGCGCTCAGTGCTAATGCAAATTGTCAGTGCTCAGAGGTAATGCAAATGGTCAGAGCTCAGAGGTAATGCAAATAGTCAGTACTCAGTGGTTATGATAATTGTAAGTGCTCAGTGTTAATGCAAATTGTTAGTGCTCAGTATTAATACACATTGTCAGCAGTCAGTGTTATCGCAAATGGTCAGTGGTCAGTGTTAATGCAAATGGTCAGTGCTCAGTGTTATCACATGGGGGCTCCAAACTGGTAATCTGCCTAGGGCCCCATGGGAACTTAATCCAGCTCTGCAGACAGCCAAGGAGTAGGAAACCCAATTTAATTGCCAGTAAGTGCATTTATATTCTGATTGCTATTCAGTTGTGTATGATGTTGTATGTCATGTGCTGTGTAAGCCCCAGTTCACACTGTTGCTATCTCTGAGCAGTGCAAGTTCAGCCCTATGCTTGTATGGCTGAACTCGCATTAGATTTGGAAGAAAAAGGCATATGTGCCTTCTTTTTACCTGCAGTAGAATCTGATCACATGGGTAAGAAGACCCATGTGATCAGATTCCTATGACAGTTCACAGATCGTAGTGTGGTTCACACGGGGTAGTGTGAACTGGAAAGGTGGTGGAGGAACCAGCTCTGCAATTGTGCCTGTTCCCGCACCACACAAGTGTGAGCCTGAGGTAAAAGCGGAGTTCCACTTTTTTATGGGCACTGGTGAGGCTGAAATGATGTGGACTGGCAAGGCTGCATTGATGGGCACTGATCAGACAGCACTGATGGGAAGTACAGTCTATATGTCTCTATGTGGGCAAAGTTATTGCTGGTATATTGTTTATGGAGTGATATATATATATATATATATATATATATTTTTTTTTTTTTTTCCCTATTTTCCTAATAGCAATTTAGAATCCCTAGGAAACAACGATATCAAGAAAGAGAAAAATTGACTCAGAGTGTAGAATATTCAAAGAACAGTGGACTTATGATTACTTTTTCATGCAGTACAAGGAAAGAGCTGTATGTTTGATATGCCAGAATATAGCATCTGTGTTCAAAGAATACAATTTGCATCAACATTATCAAACTCAACATAAAGATAAATATGATAGTTTGGTTTGGAGAAGTGAGAAAAGATAAAATATTAAAACTGAAATATACATTGACAACTCAGCAAAATACTTTTGTGAAGCAGAAACAGCTAAATTCTTCATCACTGTGAGCAAGTTTTCAAGTTGCCAAGATAATAGCGTGCACTGGCAGACCATTCATGGAAGGAGAATTTGCTAAAAATGCCTTCTTTCTGTTGCCAAAGAGATGTGTCCAGAGAAGGCCAATTTATTTAGTACAGTGAGTTTTTCAGGACCCTCAATTACATGAAGGATTGAAGAAATGGGAGATAATTTGCATCAGCATTTGCAAAACTCCCCAAAAAACCTTTCCTATTTTTCCTTGGCACTTGATGAAAGTAATGATTCTGCACAACTTCTCATTTTTATTCGTGGTATAAATGACTATTTTGAAGTCACAGAAGAGCTTGCTGCACTGCAAAGCATCAAAGGAACAACTACAGGAGAGGATATTTATGAAAAGGTTTGCCAAACTGTGAATAGTTTGGAGGTGGACTGGGCAAAACTAGCCAGTGTGACAACTGTTGGTGCTCCTAGCATGATGGGGTCTAAGAAAGGAGTAATTGCTCACATTAACCAAGAGATGGACAAACATAACCATTCTCATCCAAAAGCCATACACTGCCTCATCCACCAACAAGCGCTGTGTAGTAAATCCCTGAAGTGGCACTCTGTTATGAAAACTGTGGTATCCTGTGTTAACTTCATTAGAGGTAATACACTAAACCACAGACAATTTCAGGAATTTCTGTCTGAGGTAAATGTTGCCTGTGAAGATGTTCTGTACCACACAGAAGTCCATTGGCTGAGTCAAAGGAGAATTTGAAACATTTCTATGACCTACCTCCACAGATTACAGCTTTTCTGCTTTCAAAAAACAAGTACCAGAGCTCAATGATGCAGAATGGAAATTGCACCTTGCCTTTCTGATAGATGTAACAGAGCTACTCAACAATTTCAATGTGCAACTTCAAGGAAAGGGGAAGCTCATCTATGCTATGCAATCACACGTGAAAGCATTTGAAGTAAAATTAGGTCTCCTCATCAAACAAGTGAAAGAGGAAAATTTCTGCCATCTCCCCACAACTCAAAACCTGTTAGTGGAAAATCCATTGGCTGCATTCCCAAATAAAACATGCGTGGATTCACTGGAAAAGTTGCAAAAGGAGTTCCAATTTAGATTTAAAGAGCTTCAGCTCCATGAACAGGACATACAGCTTTTCCGTAACCCATTTTTTATTGACATTGAAAATGTGGATACGATTTACCAAATGGAACTGGTTGAACTTCAGAATTATGACTCTCTGAAGGATGCATTCAAGTCAAGCAGCCTTCCCAATTTCTATGCATCTCTCCCCTCTGAGACATATCCTAATCTCAGGAACCATGCACTCAAAATGGCAACCATCTTGGGTAGCACTTATGTCTGTGAATAGACCTTTTCCAGAATGAAACATCTGAAATCTCCAACCAGATCTATACTAACTGATGCACACTTGCATCACTTGTCACGACTAGCAGTGACAAATATGGAACTGAACACTGACCATCTCATTAGCCAAAAGCAGGCCCACAGTTCCCATTGAAATACTGGTAAGTTTGTTGATTTAACTTTACTTGTTCTTCATTTTAAATATTGTATTTGTTTCCATTTTGTTTTTTTACTTCAAAATAAGACATGTACAGTGTGTATAGGAATTTGTTCATAGTTTTTTTTTTTGTTTGTTTGTTTTTTAAACTATAGTCTGGCCCTCCAACGGTCTGAGGGACAGTGAACTGGCCTCCTGTTTAAAAAGTTTGAGGACCCCTGATCCAGACAATTTGAATTCTTCTCAAGGGAGGTGGTATTTCCTTCCAGATCAGTTAACCAACATATTGCCACAGAACAGGTACCTCTCATCAAAGAGTCAATTTTGGATATTTTACTTTGAATATTTTATTTTCTTTTAAAGCATAATTTGTAATTCCACAATAATCATACTATATGCCTAAGCACGGACACACTTGTGAGAAAGCAAAACAGAAACAATGTTTATTTCTGATTGAAAGAAGGAAATCAAGACCCACAGAAGCACATCCACATGGCTGCACACAGAAACTGACTAAGCCACTGGTTTGTTCTTTGTAATAGATTTTTCACACTGTGCTTCTGTGGGCAACAGTCAAAAGACAACAGAAGTGAACCATTAATAGAAGTGGAGGACAGTAGTAAATGTACAGTGGATTAAAATAAAACCTACTTAGTGAAACTGCTGTGACATAAGTTTGACATCAATAGAAAATTGTCTTTCTTGTGAAGTTGATTCATCTCTTTTGTCAGTCAGTCTAGTTCTAAATGTATGGCTGATGTGATCTGCCTTTCAGTCAACCTGAGAGTGTCCTTAATTGTAGAAACATGGGGAGGAAAGAGGATCATCTGAGACTAATGTCTTGATGCTTCCTGCATACCTCAATCAATAGGGGAATGTGTAATAATATAGTGCTACCCCTGTCTATGTTCTACAATCTGTTGTTTCGTGAAATGCAGGATTTATTGAGTAATGGTGAAGGGACATAAGTAATTTCTCTAGTTCACATTTCTGTAGGACTTGTACATAGAATGGATACCATATTAGACTCTCTGTGTACATCAGTAACAATTTCATGAAGTATATTAAAGCTTTGGGACTGGAAATTTTTTAATATTTTTGACCTTGTGATGATGAAATCAGATGGTTTTTAAAAATGAAAATAATTGAAATAGTTTGAAATGTAATATATACAGGCATTTTCTAGCATACTTTTCTTCTTTTTTTTGTAAATTAATCCAGAAGATAAAATAATGCTGTTTTCAAAGATGCATTATAACTTAAAATATATTGAAATAATTTTTGAATAGTGAGAGTTTATAAAAGTTAAAGGCAGGTTCCATGTCTGAGGTTAAACTATTGTAAGTCTTGAATCAACCATAACATTTTCAAAAGGTGTAAGTTTGAAGGCCCAGTACCTTTTGATGTTGACAGAGTTTTCTAAAACAACCTGAACCTGTATATGTCAAGAGATTCTGTAGTTGATTTTGTTTAAATGTAGCCAAGGTTGTTCAAAGTTAAAGTCTTAAACAAAAGCAAAATTTTTTCTTATCTTTTTTGGACAAAATTGACACAAATACTCCACTTCCATCACTAATTTCTCTTAAGGTTTATATTAAAGGCATCCCAAATTGATAATTTTTCTGATGATTCTTCTATAAAACAAGTAAAAAGAACTTCCTCCAGAGAAACAAAAATTATAATTCAAAAAATCTCTAAGAATATTTTTAGTAGGAAAAACAGTGGTTTTGCTTTTTATGATTCAATTGGATCCACGTGAATACCTTGTTAATGGGCTAATAGTTTAATTGACATGATAAACATTTAACCAACTTGAAAGTACTTATATTTTTCTGACATAGTTTGATGGTTGGCTGAGTTATTTTAGGTCTTTGTTTTAACTCTCTGTAAATCAGCTGGATTTTGTGACATGAGGTACAGGGATGGGAGATGGCATTTCATTAGCTTGTACTGGTAACTATTAAAAGCATTAGAAGTCTGACATATCCCCTATCATGAGATGAAATAAATCTATGTATAAAAACATTCCACAGCCAATGCTTTGTCCAAACATTCCAATCTTAGGGCACATGTCCCTTCGATTTTATCTACCCAATTACCCTGATTTGATTGTATTAATGTATAAAATTGTCACATGTATTTCAAAAATATTTACATATACTGTATATAAAAATATATTTCTTACAATATTATAATATTGATACATATTTCTAACATACAAGAACATTAGGAAATATTATTACTACATAGTAATAGCGTATAGGTATTATCTTGGAACAAATTAACAATAATATGCTACTTAGATAAAATTTATTTACACAGTTTTGAATTTAGTGCTGAAAGAGGTAATGCTAAAGTGACTTCAAGCATTGAAGAGACCTTGGAGGCAACAAGGAGGTAGAAATAAAAAGGGGAAGACACAAAGATACAGAAATCCAAATTGTTATTTCAGCACCAAGGACAGTGACAGGACACACATTTGACTGAGATGGAATAGGCTCTTCTTTTAAAAGCCTTTCTTTGAGTTCCTGCTTCAACAGAAAAAAATAAAATAAAATAAAGTAAAATAAAATTTAAAAAAAAAAGCCTTTCTTAGACTTTTGCCTAATTTCCTTGGAGAAATTTTGATTCAAGTCCTTTTCCCATTTTTAAAATTGAGTCATTTGCCTTTTTGTTGTTGAGTCAGAAGAATCGCTTTGTTGTTGAGTTGAAAAAAAAAAATAAATAAAAATAAATAAAAGTTCTTACATCCTCTTGATATTGGACACTCATCAGGTACACAGTTTGGAAATGCTTATTCCATTCCACAGGTTGCACTTTTTGATATTGTTCCTTGATACAAGTTAGACAAGTTCCTTGATACAAAGTATTTTATGAAGTTAAATTTACTGTATTTTCTTTTAATGTTTATGCATTTGATATCATGTCTAAGAATCCATTGCCAAATCCAAGGTTATAAAAATTTATCCCTATACTTTTCATAAGATTTGTGTGGTTTTAGGTCTTGCAATTCGTTCATTGATCCATTTTAAGATGATTTCTGTACATGTTGTAAAAGAGTCATCCACTTTCATTCTTGTGCATGTGGATATCCAGTTCTTCTAGCACTATTTGTTGGCAGGATTGTTCTTTCCTCATTGAATGTTCTTGGCATCCATGTTGAAATCAATTGACCATAGAAGTCTGGGTTTACTACAGGCTCTCAATCTCACTCCATTATCTCTCTATCATTATTCCAATGATATTGTTTAGATTGCTGTAGCTTTCAGTAAGCTTTGAAGTTGAAAAGGATTAGTCCTTTAATTTTATTTTTATTTTTAAGACTGCTTTGTTTATTTTGGGCCTCTTAAATAATTCAATATAAATTTTTGTACCAGTTTTTCCATTTCTAAAAAAAAAAAAAAAGAATTTGGGATTTTGATAGGAATTGTGTTTGTACCTTTGGATCACTTTGGGGAAGTAGTATTACCAGCTTCATAATATTAAGTCTTCCATTCATCAAGACAGGATATTTTCTCTAAAACATTAATTTCTTAAACATCCTTCTCAGCCATTCATACCAACTTATACCAGGCCATAGACATGCTATATCCCTATAACCAAAAGGAAACCTTGGAGATTAAGTTCAAGCCCTTGCTAACCTGAAAATACTGGGGTTATGTTAAAAAGAAGAAATGTCATATGGATAGGGAAGAATAGAGCAATTAGCCATGTCTGCGATACCTCATTATAACTAAATTGAAGTAGGATTGAGTTTCTCTAGTTTTGTAATCATATTTTAAGGGTATCAAAATTGGCAGAATCCTTAAAGAAGATGGTAACCCAAACTGTAGAAAGTTGAGAGCCACTCCACAAACAGCTGTGGCTATTACCGCAGCGGTTCCACAGAGTGTGGCTATTACCGCAGCGGTTCCACAGAGCGTGGCTATTACTATAGCAGTTCCACAGAGGTTTCTCACGTAATGGAGGCTGGGATTCCAGAGGTGACAACTACAAAAGACGAGAAGACTTGGCCATGGAATGTGACTTAGCGCAATTCTGCCACATTCTTACCTTCAAAGCATTCATAACACCCATACAAATTAAAGAGAAAAGGAAAGAGAGGCTACTTCTAGGTAGTAGTATCAAAGGATGTGTAGCTACCTATAAACCACTAAAATCCACACCCCAGCCACAAATTATGTTTCTGACACATTCAGCTGTCCACAGAAAATGTCCACTTTCAACCCACCACAGGAACAGGATCAGGGTTACGATCCAGAATCTCATCATCTGAATCAGTTACGGCGATAAACAAGATTTCTCAGATGCAGTTACTTTAAACTTTTAAAGACCTGGAAACTAAAGAGAAAAGCCATCTGCGTAAGGGTAATCAAAGAATTAATATAGCATAAAACTGTCTCATCCTGGAAGTAATCTTACCTGGAATTTATTTCACACTTTAGGAAACATTTACTAGAAAAGGCTAGAAATGAAAAACAGTTTTATTTTCAAATCTAAATTTTTCTGTTCCTTTCCATGTTTCCTAAATCCTACTCAAAATGACATTTGGGTCTTATTTTTTTATTTCCGATTAATGTGAGGGTACAAAAGTTTAGGTTATGTTGTTTTCATTTCTAAGGTAAAGTTTAAGTTGTAGTTGAGAACCCTTCACGCAGGGGTGTAAACACCCACACATTGTGAACATTAGTTGAGATCCCGCCTATTACCCTCCTCCCCTCACCTTGTCACTAGACTATACTTGTGTTTTTCTTTATGTGGGCATGTAGTTGTTTACATACTTGTTTTGCATTAGTTTTGATTACATAGGATACTTGTCTTTCCACTCTTGTGATACTTTACTAAGAAGAATATGTTTCAACCCAACTGCCCATCAACCCATGAATGGATTAACACACTGTGGTATACGTATACCCTGGAGCACTATTTATCCATAAGAAAAGATGGAGATGTTACATCTTTTGTGTCTACCAGGATGGAGTAGAAATGCAATTGTTCTTTTTAAAATTCATCTGTCTGTGTTATGTCATAGGCAGCTAGTAGAAGTCAGATGCTATTTCCTATGTTTTTCCTAAAAAATTTGGAATTTAGGTCGAGGTGAGGTATAATTTCTGTAACTTAGCAACATACTTGATCTTTTGGTGTTTTACATAAAAACCTAAACAATTATCAGTCCTAGGAATGTTCAAGGTTCCTGCCTGTATTAAAGTCTCCAAGGGAAAAAATGCAGCTGGACAGGTCACAAAGAGACAAAGGCACTCCCACAAATTTCTATTTCATTTTCAGAAAATACATATTTCCTAGCTATTAGGTAAAATAATCTGTAAACAATTATCACACCTGTAGCAAGGAATGTATTGCTTATACAGTTTTTGGTCTCCAAAAAGAAATTGCTTCTGAAATAATTAGGGTTTCTTAAAGAGCTGTGTCATGTTCGAAACAGAAAATGTATGAGATGATCCCTGAGCGTCAAGGTCACCAACAAAGACTGGTCAAAAGAACTCACGAGTCAACTTGAACACTTTCAAAGATACACCTAGAATAATGTTGGATCAATTGTCTGTGTGCCCATAGCCCAATTACATTAACTCATAAAGTTAACCACCACAGTGCCAATTCATACAACATGTAGAACTCTGAAGACCACAACAACAACAACAACAAAAAAAAAAAACAAAGAGGAACAGGGAGACAAATATGCACAAATTTGGAAATGAAATTTCTCTTTATTTTTTACCATTCATTGGCAGTCAACTAAGAGACAATGAACTTAATTGCTCTATTATAATTATCTATATTCAGGAACACAGTCCTGATGTTCCTTTTGTAAAACCTAATCCACCAATTTATCAGCAAATATAAAAATTAAGATAGTGAAATATCACTTTTCATCTATCCACTAGACAAAACTTACAAGAAGAAAGGGAGACGAACAGATTCTCTTATTCTTATATTGCTGATAGGTACCTATGAAGTTCTGCAGCACTTTTGGAAAACACAGAAATGCCTTTCAAATTAGAAAAATATACATACACTAAAATCCATCAACACTACCTTAGAAATTTATTTAGCAGATGCCAAACATCGGCATGTAAGATTTGATATTTCTATAGAAAGCACAAAAATGTTGATTACAGTATTGTTCATAGTGGTTAAAAAAGAACAGAATGAGAAATCAAATCAATGATGGAATACTTAAGTATATACACATTGAATATCATGCATCCTTTTAAGAGAATGAAATAGTGTCATACATTACAGTGAATTTAAATTACAGAACGTCACACACATATTTTAAAATAATAAAACAGTGACATTGAATTGGAGGAACTTTTGGAAAATCTGTTGAATGAGAGTCACAGGAAAGTGAGTATTATAGAGATTCATTTTTATAAAAGAAACATTAAGAAATGAATCTTCTCCTTGTACAGGCATATGTGTGTATGGGTCTGTGTCCAGCTGTGCACTCATACATATATTGTATGTTGTCACATGGATACAATAAACGATGAAAGGATTCATCATTGGGTAGTGGAAAACATTGGAAACAGGTGAACTTGATTGATGTTGGTAAGTGAGGAGACAGAAAGAGCAGAACCAACTTTAAAAAAGGCAAGATGAACCAAAAATACACAAATGCATGCAATCACACACATACACAGATATATAATATTACAAATGTGATAAATTGGAATTGAAAATCAAATAATATAACCTATATTGTAAATAAGCATAGCCCTTGGTGTCAAATTTTCTGCATCCAACATACCATTAAGTTAATCATCACTAATATAAAAGAATAGAAATCAATGCCCTTCAGTTAAAAAATATATTTTAAAATATGATAGTCTTATCAACAATCAGATTCTTCTAGTTAGTATTTTATTTCCCTTTTGGGAGAATCTCACAAAACAGTATTGTCCTTTTTTAAAGGGAAGTTTATTAATATAAATCATCTATGAGTTATGTAAAATATAAACACTTTCTTTTTAAAAAATTCTGCTTTATTTCTTTTAATGGCTTTCAGATTAATTTGAAGCAAGATTGAGGAAGGTTATTTTTTGCACAACTCAATAGTTTTAACTGCAACATTTATCATGCAAAAGCTCTAGCTGCCAAAAATGTGTTGGCACTAGGCACATGTGTAACTTCTGCAGTGGGATTTTATTATTCAGTATGAAGGAAGATCATGGTCACTGTCACTTCAGAGGCTCCCCTGAGCAACAGAATAATAAGTTTAAAAAGAGAATATAGAAAAATTTAGTTTAATTTTTTGAAATAATCTTTTGGTATGGCATTAAATATTTTTAATAGGTTACAATTTATAAATGGTAATATACTGTCACCAGAGGCCTCAAATTATTATTGTTATTAGAACTAACAAACTCTGAGATATCAACCTCATTATAATGAGTAATATTATTACTCACGTTATTAGCATTACTAAGATGTTACTGTTCATTTTAAGCTATAAGAACATAAATGGATTATACTATACCTAAAATGACTGCTAGTGTGATTTTTTTTCTACATTTTAAACTATTAAACAAAGAAGTAAAAAAAACAAAATGAAGATATACTTTATTCGAACCATGAATGAAAACATGAATAAAAATCTCCTGTAATGTTTCCCTGTAATATAAAATACAGTTTATGTCCTCATCATTTTTTGTTAAAAGAATTGTGAGATAGATTTTAAGTAAATGTTCACTACTAATAGTGACAAAAATTTTGGTTTAAATTTTTTAAAGTTCTAGATCATGGAAATTATTTGATTTAGCTTACAAAATAAAATATTCTGTGTTAGAATATGTAGTTATGTGACAAATTACAAAGAACCATCCCTACTTGTTTCAATACCAATGTACAGGGTTTTTTTTTATTATTTTATTTTATTTTTTTTATTATAGATAAAAATATGCATGTGCCCTCATATTAATCTGAAATTTAAAAAAAAATTAAATACCTTTAGATTTCAATTTATAATATTAAATGTATACTTTTAAAATTGGTAAAGAATTTTAATAATTTGAAATTTATATTTTAAAAAACTCATAATTTTCCTCTTGAACGTCTCAAAGGCCAGGGGT
>CAUYPK010075760.1:0-18881 GCA_963574355.1 Loris lydekkerianus
CTCAGAGATCTCTCCTCAGAGGTCCCTCCTCAGAAGCAGCATAACAAAATCCAAACTTGGTAAAGAGCCACAGTATACAAAATAATGATAAGAGGCAAAGAGCCACATTCATTTTGGCCGGGAGCCGCATGCGGCTCGAGAGCTGCATGTTCGCCACCCCTGCTATACACCATATCAGAGTGTATAGTCTGTTTCTTGACTTAATAATTACAGGAGCGAGTTTACACCTACAGCAAAGCTTCTGTTTGTTCGCGTCTCCGGTCACGCAACAGTATCCTCTACTAGAGCTTCCATTCCTCTGGGGTATTCTTCTTCTCCTTCTGGGTTACCTATAACTTGTATCTTTGAATGATTCATGAAGTCCCATTATTCTGTCACTAAATGTTCTCCTTCCTCTCTCTTTTTTTCCTGTCTCTTTAACTGAGTTAGCTCAAGAGCTTTATCCTCTACCCCTGAGATTCTTTCTTCTGCATGATATAATCTGTTAATAATACTTTCTACTGCATATTTAAGTTCCCTGATTGTCTGCTTTCATTCCTTAAGCTCCACTATATCCTTTCTATATTCTTCATATCGTTCAACTCTTATTTGACTCTGTTTTTGGATTTCCTTTTGGTTATTTTCCACTTTTCAGCAATTTCCTTCATTGTTTTTACCATCCATATTTTAAATCTCTTTTGTGTCATTTCTAATATTTCTTTACAGGTGGAATCCTCTGCGGTAGCTACCTCATGCTCCCTTATTGGGGTGGGAAGTTGCTCTGTTCTCATTTTTCATGTTGCCAGGATTTTTCTGCTGGTCTTCCTTATGAGTGTTTTCTTTTTGTCTGTTTTCTTATCACACTTTTTTCCTTTCACTTCCTCCTGCTCTTTGAGTTACCATGACTCTGTCTTAAGGTGTTAAAATGTCCTTTTGGTAAGGGACTAAAAGGAAGAGAAGAGTGAAGAGAAAGAAGGAATAAAAGATAATAAAAGACAACAGTGAAAGGAAAGTGGGAGTAGTAAATGGAAAGAGAGACAAAAAGAAGAGAGGAACAGAAAGAGAGAGACAGGAGTAATAGAGGTATACAGTAGGGTACTTTGACCTATATGCACAAATCTAACCTGGGGGGGCATTGTGAGTCCCTTGATGTCTGTAGCTCTTTGACAGCCTGAGTTGTGATATATATATATATATATATATATATATATATATGATTATATACATATATATAAACATACATGTCAAGCCACCACAGTCAAATACTGCCCAAAGGCAAATACTTGCCACTTCTCCACTGCTTTCAACCTCCTCTTGGGGTCTTGAAGTTTCCTACTGCCTCACTGTGCCCCCAAAAGAATGTTTTTGGGCAGAGCCCACAAGCCAGAGGTTACTGGAGTCTTCTTTCCCCAATCTCACCACTCCCGGTTGCAAAGAAGCTGTCTCTAGTCTGCCATCTTGCTCTGCCCTCTGAGGTGGAAATTATTGGAAGTGAATGTTCCTTTCTTATATTTTCTTTTTTATAAGAAAATTGTCCTTTGCCACATTATAAGCTGAAAAAATTAGAATTTTCAGGAAGTGTACAATTTTGTGTTAATTAAGCTGTTTTTTTTCTTAATGCACATTGGGAAAATGTAATAATCACCAATATATATGTAAAGGGTAATTACAGTATTCTATATTCCCTGCCAATCATGTATTCTCTTAAAACCATTAGAAAATGAATAAGAAATATGGCAGGTTTTAACTTCATTGTACAATATATTGCTCAACATGTGTGACACAGTAGAACAAATTAAGACTCAGTCATAAAAGAAGGAAAGTTAAGTGTCAAATCTAAATATGTTTCAAGAAATCAAACTTTTGTGTTTAAGGCAGAGACTTTTGCTTCTGATTTTAAAAAGAAAACATAAATTTCAAAATAGTGGCAGCCCTCTTCCAACTATATTATATGATGTAAAGAGTGTATTTTTGTGGTTCCTGTGACTCAGTGAGCAGGGTGCCGGTCCCATATACCGATGGTGGCGGGTTCAAACCCAGCCCCAGCCAAACTGCAACAACAACAACAAAATAGCCTGGCATTGTGACAGGTGCCTGTAGTCCCAGGTACGTGGGAAGCTGAGGCAAGAGAATTGCCTAAACCCAGGAGTTGGAGGTTGCTGTGAGCTGTGATGTCATGGCACTCTACCGAGGGTGATAAAGTGAGACTCTGTCTCTAAAAAAAAAAAAAAAGAAAGAAAGAAAAGAGTGTATTTTTGACTATGTGCTTAAAAGTTCATTTTGGTAATCTGGGTAACCTGTGGCTTCAAAGGCACATGTAGCCCTCCAGGCCTGAAGGGCAGCCCCTCAACCAACCAAATCCAAACTTCATAGGACAAATCCCTTTGTTGAAAGGATTTTTTTTTCTTTTAAATTGGCATTCAGTCATAAGGCCCCAGTCAAAGATCACAAGGTCACTTGTAGCCCCAAAGCCCTCATTTACTGTGTTAGTCAAGTTTGCTGTACAGTATTGCTATAAGGGAATACCTGGGCTGCATAAATTTACAGAGAAAAAGATTTATTTGGTTTATAATTCTGATGGTTGGAAAATTCACAATCGAGCATCTGTATCTGGCAAGAGCCTCAGGCTGCTTTTACTCATAGCAGAAGGCACAGAGGTATACAGAACTCACACTGGTGAGAGGTGGGATGAGAGAGACTGGAGGTGCCAGGCGCTTTTTGACTGCTAGCTCTAGCCCTAACTGATGAGTAAGAAGTCATTCACCCTTAAGCAAAGGCATTAATCTATTTATGAGAGATCAGCCTCTAGGACCCACATACTAGGCCTCCAAACATTGGTGATGAAATTTCCTCAGGAGGTCTCAGGTGGGGAACCTCTTCCTTTTGACTGAACCCAAATTTTTTGAATAAATCTTGTTATTAAAAGGACTGCAGCAGAGAAAAATGCAGCTTTTCTTGTCTCTTTTGGTGTTTAAAAGTGAATAATATTGAAATCAGAAGGTGGCAGATTCCCCACCCAAAATTGGTCTTTGTGATGCCATACACTGGGATGTGCTTGGATGTTATAATACAAGAGGCATCTTTCACATTTCTGGACTTGTTGTGACATATAGAACTTTTGAACTTTTTTTTCAGGCTTAGAATAAGAACTCATGCTTCAACTTTGTGACCTAACGTGGTTCCCTCCTGCTCTGTGTGGAAGTCTGTCTTCCAGACCCTACCACTGACAAAACTGGAAGAAGCCATAGGAAACATTTTCCTTGGCATTTGCCACGATTCTCTATTATGTTTCAGAGAATTTGTTGGGATTAAGGGTATAGGCTTTGTAGCCAGGTCTGCTGAATTTAAATCAGTCTTTCCCTAGCTGTGCAGTTTGGGGCAAGTCACTCAACTTTTCTGAGCTTCTATTTCCTCATTTAAAAAATCTAATAATACTAGTACTAACTTCATAGGTTTATTGTGAGGAGATGATTAATTTACATATGCAAATATTCAGAACAGATATTAAATATTATTATCATTTTATAAACAGAAGGAAAGCACTAGAGGCAAATAAGGTGACTATTAACAGTAGTTAATCCTGGTTGGTAGAATATGAATCTATGCTAGCTTGAATTTATATTCACAGATATTTATTGTCTCTCAGTGGATTCAAGTTCTCCATCTCACACACTTCTGTCTACACCTTACCACTTGCTCTGAGCAATGAAATGTGAGGGAAATTGACACATGTCTTCTGAGCTAAACCTTGAAAATCCAGCATGTCATTCATATTTTTCCCTTTCCATTTTTCTATGTGGAAATCTTAGAGATGGAGTTTCTACCAGTTTGGATCTCTGAGTCACCATGACATGTGTGCAAAACCCCCCTGCAATGGACATATAGTGTGAGTGAGAAGTGAGACTTTTGTGTTTTGAGTCACTGAGGGTTATGATTTATTTATTGCTGTAGCATAACCCTGCTTATTCTTACAGATCCGGATGCACTGAAATGACAACTTTTATAAATGTTTAAATTATAATATATTCATAAAATTGGTGTGTTGTTTCAAAAAAAAAATATGTATAACTGTCATACAGTTTTTTCCCAGCAAACCTGGTTAAATAGCAGGCCATGACAGATCCCAGCGGAGCACTTCTGGGTTCAAAGAAATATGTTCCAGTCTCTGTTCTCAATGTGCAGATAATGTAAGGGGTGGGGAAAGAAGTAGTCCAGTGAAGAAAAAAATAAAAATATATTTATAATAGGATGCTAAGTGCATTTCCTCCATTAGTCCCAATATTTTCTTGATATTCAATAGTAAGGACAGATGCTCTAGGTGAAGGAGACAGAACAGCTCACCAGGGTTCTCTAATGGGGTAGTCTGGAGCTTAGCCCATTGTGCTCCAAACAAGTGTGTCTGAAAAGAGGAAGGTGGACGATTGGAGAGAAAAGATTGCTGAAGTTTCTCTTGATGAGAATTGCTGGCAAATTATGTTCCTCTCCTTTCTCTCAAGGCCCTCCCCACCACATCAAGCTAGGGGAACACAGCCTCCTGAGAACTGTATAAAGAGCTCGGTGCAAAGGCCCCAGTCTGGCCTGTGGGACCCAGGACTGTGCTCTTGGGAGGAGAAATCCTCTCTGTGACAGGAACTGGGGGAAGTATGAGTGAGGGCAGAATGACAATAGAGGATCAGCCTGTAACTGTAGAGATGCAAAGGTGGTGGGATGTTCATGTGGGAGGAGTTCATCTTGCGGGAGGTAGCAAAACTACTCATGTTAAAACTCACAACCCTAGAAGAGTGCCAGCGGGGGTGAGGGGCTGGGGTGCAGGGGGATGCAGTCTGCTGTGTGCTGTGCTCTTGCAAGGGCTGGGTGTAGTGGGGGTGGAGGGGTGTGGGGTGCTGTCATCACAGATTAACTATCTAGGGAGTAAAGGAACATAATTCATGAATTTACGACAAAAGCCCCAGGCTGGAAAGATCTGGTCTTTTCTTCAAATCCTCTCTTAGCCCTGTGCCTGACCTTAGGGCTGCAGGTAGTGAGCCAGCTAGAGGTAAGAAGGGAACGCAAGAAGAGGAGCAAAGCCTCGTACGGCCCTCACTACATCTCTGCAGGTCTGAAGAATTTCAGATCAATCCCGGGGTGTAAGGGGGCAGTGGAGAATGAAGTTCTGTATTATACCAGATGACTTGTTTTTTTCTCTTTGAAAACATACAATATATAAAGTGAAGAATTCTAAATTACAGCTAGATGACAGTTTACTTTTCTCTACACATGTGAGACTACCAGCCAGAAAATGAGTAAACCATCACTACCCTGACTTCAAGCACCTTAGATGGCTAACTCTTCTTGAACTACATAAACAGAATTATGCGACATGACATCTGTGTCCAGCTTCTCTCCCTGAGCATTTGTCTGTGCACGTCCTCCAGTGGTCATGCGTCAGTAGGGCCTTCTTACTGCTCTATAGACTTGCATTTCCAGAATGTTTCGCATTGGGTTCATCCATTCCACTGGTGAAGGATAGATTGTTTCTATGCTTTGACTCTTAAAAACATATTTGTACATATATTTCTCAGTCACAGAAGACTACTTCAGTAGTGTTGAGAGAGTCAGTTTTTTGCTCAGACTTGGCACCTTTGCTGAGCCACATGAGAATGGGCCTTGGGGCTGGAAATCTCTGCAAGAAGATAAAGAGCTTACTCAGTCTGTTCAGGGGTTCATTGTCTATCCTTGTTTCAAATTCAAGGTGTATGCTCCTTTTGTTCTGCTTAAGTATGGGTATCAATTGCTCCCAGGCAAATACCTTATACTTCAGATCCCATGGGGAGTAGAGAGGATGGGAAAGTGAGGGTGTCCTCTACTGCTGCAGTAGTGGGATGGCTGCAGAGTGGACCTGTGGACCTGTTGGCTGTGGGGACCAACACATGGTGAGGAGCTGGACCTTGTAAACTTTCCCATTTTGGTGCAAGTCAGCACTGTGCCACTGGAGCATCAGCAGCATGTGGTCTGTTTTCAGTGATCTCGAATCATATCTTAATGTCTTCCCTGGGTGGTACTTAACTGCCTGTTTACCTTGGCCCCAGTGTGTCATATTCTATCCTACAGCACAGCCTGAACCCTCCCTCAGTGAACAGTGAAACAAGTAGATCTAACCGAATAATTTGCCAGAACAGTTGTAAAAAATATACACTACAATCAGCAGAGTATGAGAGTTCTAGTTGCTCTATTTCCTCATTTATTAAATTTTTTATTAAATAGTCTTGTTAGTTCGAGCCCTTGTGCAGTGGTATCTCATTGTGTTTTCCCAATTAATAATGATGTTCAGAACATTTTCACATGCTTATTGACTCTTTGTGTGTACATGTGTAAGTTCCTATTCTAGTCTTCTGATCACTGTGATCATTTTTATGGGGTATTTGTTTTTCATATACACAGGATATGAATCTTAGTGATATGTGTGTTTATGTATATACACACCCTGATATTTTGTCAGTATATGGCAAATTATTGATTTTATGAAAGTCCAGTTGATCAATCATTGTTAGTTATATTTGTATACTGTTTAGAAAATCTTTGCCTATCCCAAGGTCATAAAAATAGTTTCCTTGTTCTTTCTACAAGTATATTGTTTCATATTTTTCACTGAGGTCTCAGATCCAGTTAATCTGATTTTTGCAAGTTTCAAACTAATTTTTGTTCAGGGTATGAGGAGGGGTCAAAATAAATTTTTCTGTTGTAGATATACAACTGATTCAGCTCTTTTTATTGAAAAGACTCTTCTATACAGTGCCATTGTCAAAAATCAAGTGACCACATATAAAAAGATTTGTTTCTGGATTGTGTTCTATTCTATTGGTCCATGCTTGTTGTAATATCATATTGTTAGATTGATTTTAGCTTTACAGTATGTTTTGATATTTGATCATGTAAATTCCCAAACTTTGTTGTTTTTTCAGAATTATCTGGGCCATTATTAGATCCTTAGTATTTACAAACACAGTTTTTAAAACAGTTTCAGATATGGCTTTTTATTACTTGAAAATGAGGCACTCAGTACCTGAACATAACCATAAAAATGCTATGAAATTGTGAAACTATGAGGTGTGGGGGAAAAAATTTAATACAGGGAATTTAAAACTTAGTGGGTAAAATAAGTAGTTAAAGTTTTTCTGCTTGAACTCTACCACGTCCAACTTATTCAATAATCAAGTTGGAATAACATAATAAATTTTGCAGGAAGATTATACATAATTACCTATATATCAGAAAAGAAAAAAATTACAGCAGTGAGTGCTGATAAAAGTAACATTTAACTGTATCTTGAGAGGTAAACAAATATTCAACAGGGAGAAAAGAACAAAAATGTAAGAGGAATTTATGTCATAGTGTAGGATATAAGGGACATGAAAGAAAAATATGGGCAATATGATCAGTAGTGGTTTATCAAAAGTAAGGAAGCTGTTAAGGTAACTTAGCTGTTTTCTGGTTGTTCAAAATGAGAACTAAAGCTATATTCCACCTAAGCCGCCAGGCTCTTATCATACTTCTTCATCTTTATCTCCACTTACTAACAGAGCCACATAACTAGCATTTCTAACAAACGCTGGAAATCTTAAAGGCCAATTGTGCTCAGCATAACCTCAGAATCCAGAATATAAAAGCCAATTTTAGAAAAAAATCAAAATTATAATTTTGCAATTCGACATTTATTTTATAACCTACCATAGGCTGGGTATGTTTTTAAATGTTTGGGATACAAGGATCAGTAAAACAGGCAAAATCTTTGCCCTTGTGAAGCTTTCCTTCTAATGAAGAAAATAGACAATAAACAAGAAACAAATACATAATTGAGTGTTAGGTTGCAACAAAAAATGACATGATGTGTGTGTGGTGGGGGAGGAATATTGTAGTCAGAAAGAAGGCTCAGACATGAAAGAAATGACAGAAAACCCAAGTCAGTATCTGGGGTAAGAGAGAATAGCTGGTCAGAGCAATAACCAGAAGATTCTATAAATAGCAAGAAAAGTAGTGCAAAAGTGACAGAGAAAGAGAGAAAAGAGGGCGGCAACAGGCTCCAGTTTACCAAGGGCCTGGGAGATACTGGCGGAGATATTGGGTTTGTTCTTCACCTAATGGAAATCCATTGTAGCATCTGAGCAGGAAATGATGTGATCTGATACATGTTCTTGAAAAAAAAAATGATTCTAACTCCTGTTTAGAAAATAACTTGGGATTGGGGTGGTGGAAAAATAAATAACAGAAGTGGAGAGCAGAGTTAGAAGTTATTGCTGCAATTCAGGAGACAGATAATGGAAGCATAGTCTGGGGCAGTAACTACAAAAAAGGAAGAACTTGATTTCAGAGGTATTGTAAAAAGAAAGCTAACAGGCTTTGCCAGTGGAATGAATGTGGAGTGTGTGTGTGAGAGAAATAGGGAATCCAGGCTGATTCCTGAATTTGGGGCCTGAGTACATTTAAAGACAGTTACAATACTATTATGAAACCAATTTATAAACACACACTCATATGAATGATAAAACACAGATACAGTCTGGCAAAGGGGAGGGGGTGAGGAGAGGGAGGGGAGGGGAAGAGGGGGGTGATAGGTGGGAGGAGGGAGGGCATTTGGTGGGATCTCACCTAATGTGCACAATGCAAGGGTATATTTTGAAATAACTAAGAGTAAATTTTAAATGTCTTACCACAAAAAGTGAGGTGATATTAATCACTTTGATTTAAGCATTCTACATTGCATATCAAATCATCACATTGTACCCCATAAATGTATACAGTTATTATTTTAATTAAAAATTAATAAAAAATTAATAAAATTTAAAAAAGAACAGTTACAGATGCTATTTTTGCTGACATTAAAAGTAAGGGAAAATATCAGGTTGGGGGCAGGAAGGAATCAAAGTTTCTGTATGGACTTGGTAAATCTGGGATGTCTAACAGACATCCCAGTGGAGGTGTTAATTTGGCAGTGAAATAGTTGAATCTGGAGATAAAGCAAAGGTCAAGGCTGAATATGCCAATTTGGAAATAACCAGCATTTGGATAGTATTTAAAGCCATGCTAGAGAGGACACATACTTAGAGAACTCTCAATGTTTAGGGAAACAGTTTATCCAGAATGTTACAGGATAAATGCAGTTCTATGTAAGAGACAAACAAGAGTCCATATAGCCACATAGAACCAAAGAAAAGGCACAAAAAAATCTCTTATCTCTGTTGTTTACATGGACTGCATGAATCAGTAAGGGGTAAGAATTAGACTCTCAAGATGTGAACTCAGACAGAACTGAGTTCAAATTGATGTTTCCCCAGTAGCAAAATGAACATCTCATCATTTCAAGTTCACAGACTGTCATGAGAAATAAATGAAAGGATTGAGGTAAAATGCTCGGCACAATGCTTGGCACTGCAAAAGTGCTCAGTGAAAGAGTGGTAATAACGGTAATGACCCTGTTACATTCCTTCATGGTTTCCTCATGTGTTGAATTTTTTGAACTTGAAAAGGAAATCAATTAAAGATCCTAAGAAGGAAACTGGATAGGGAAAAGAAATTTACATTAATTTAAATTTATTTTTTATATAAGAGGTAATAAAACTAAAATTAGAATATGAAGATTACAGATTTTAATCACAGAGGGAAAGATTTTGTTAAGAATAGCATGATTTCATATTCAGACAGCAAGTTGTCTTTAGCTAATTCTTTAATTAAAGGAGTGATAAGAACCATTTTGGAGAAAAAAAATGTTTTTGTGTTAACTTTACCTGTGAAGTTTTGAAAGATTTGCACTTGGCAAATTTAGCATAATTTGTTTTCCATTCCTTCACATTAATCATTAAATTCTTGAGGGAGGACAAAATATAATATTCTTCAGGAATGAGGAAAAAAGAAGATAACACTTTTGGCCATACTAGCCTAATCATTTTTGTACATGCACTTTCAGAAGAGATCCCATGCTGTGGACTGAAGTTAAAATGAAATGCCATAATTTTTTCTGGCGTTAAATACCCATAGGCATATTTTTACAACAACATATATTAGCGTATGCCTGCCTGATACATAACAATGTGTGAGTATATTTTAAGAGAATTCTAATGTGACTGGCAAATAGAAAACAAATTGTTCACAATAGTCCCGGATGCAAAATTGAAAAGAAGGAAAATTTTTTTTTTACTAAAAAATCATATAAATAGGAACAGTGATGCAAAGTTGAGCATTAATATGAATTATGAGAAGCAGTTGGCTCCAACTATCTGCCCAGCTCCTCCCCACTTTTGCCCTTCCCTGGCAGAGGTGAGCTAAAGTTCTTAGCTCCTGGGAAGGAGATGGGAAAGGACAGAAGGCACCAGTGGGAAAACTGCAGTCAACCCCTTCTATGGAAGTAGGAGCCGGGAGGTATGGGCTGTAATTTTTTTTTTTTTTTCCTTTTTCTTTTTTGGTCTTGAGGTTTCTCTCTGGAAAAAGCTATAAACTCTAACTCCGAGCTGATAAGGCTCCAGGGATTTGGTCAGGAATATTTATAATGTGCCTTTCTCAGTGGCCTAATGCATAAGTGTCCCATCTGTGACACGTGTCTTACAGGAATTACGTCTATACTGGCAGACACCCATGTGACTCTTGTCTGACCTATGTCCAATTTATTTCCGTGAAGATAATCACTCTCTAGGAGAGCTCTCACTCAGAAAGAAGTTAGGTTCAGGCATGTCAGGGGAGACACAGAGGAGGCCAAGCGACAAAACACAAAAAATAACAGAAGCAGGTCAGCACTTTTTTTTTTTTTTTTTTTTTCTTTTTTGAGACAGAGTCTCATTTTGTCGCCTTCAGTAGGGTGCTGTAGTGTCATAACTCACAGCAACCTCAAACTTTTGGGTTCAAGGGATTCTCTTTTCTCAGCCTCCCAAGTAACTGGGATTACAGGCGCCTGCCACAATGCGTGGCTTTTTTGTAGAGATGGGATCTGGCTGTTGCTCAGGCTGATCTCAGACTCCTAAACTCAGGCAATCCACCCACTCCGGCCTCCCAGAGTACTGAGATTATAGGCATGAGCCACCGTGCCAGGCCCAGAAGCAATTTATTACTTACAGATCCCATCAAGAGGTGGTCAGCAAAACTGGCAGGGTCAATGGGAAAGGGGCAGGTGTTAGGAACACACATGCTCAACCAGAATCCCAGTGTGGGAAGCATGGCAGAGAGCAAGGGACTTATGTGCTAAAGCCTTTATTGGAGTCCAGAATGTTACCTGGGGGGTTTCTTAGGGAGTTCTAATCACTGAGTTGAAAGCAAGCTGGCACAAGTTTTATGTGACTAAAGAGGGTGGTCACTGCAGCATATCATGAAATCCATGGAGCATGCAGGAGTGAGTGGGAGGGTGAATCAAATAGGTTGTATCTAGTTGCGCCACAGGAAAAGTGGTCACCAGAGGCAGTTATAAGGCTGATATCTAGATTGACCACATTGAGGAATTGGTAGGAGAACTGGAAACTATGTCAGGGGTGAAAAATCCTGTTTCTTGTATGAGAAAGTTCAACTTACATTCAAAATGAATGCCAAGGCAATACAAAATCATAGAAATTTACTACTGTGGGTCCCCATTCTCTAGAATTCTCAAATCCAGACTCCCCATATCTGGCTGATAATATGGTAATCTGGAAATTCCCAGAATTTTTGGTGCTAATTTCAGGTTTCCAGCCCACCTCATTCAAGATGATCACATATCATCTTGTCTTTATCTGTGTGTCCAAGGTCAGCACTGGTAACACTTAGGTACTCTCATGGGAAGACCTATATATGAAATGGGCTTCTCTTCTATACAGAACAGCCCCACCTTTGCCCTGTAGAGCTCTCAGGCTAGACCAGCCTACCAGGAGGAGTGTATTGCCTGTGGGGCTTAGAGCAATTCCAGGCATGCTAAAAGCCCCCCCTTTTCCCAAACTGCCATGGGCTGCCCTGTTGGCAAAAATATACTTTGGTAGCCTTAGCAAGAATGATAGGTACAATTGCCCAACTTAAAGCAAAACCATCATAGAATGGGGCTGAGGACAGGTCATATACTCCAGAGTTGGGGCCGGGAGAGGGTGGGCGTCAATTTTTCACTGGGGCAAAGAAATATCACCAGTAGAATGGCCTCACTAGCTGGAGGCAGAATGAATTTTAGACACTTGGATAATTCACTAGGGACAATGAGAGGCAGAGTTGAAGCCAGTACATTCTGACATCTTTCAGGAGGAATATTCTCTCTTATTTCTCATTGTAGTGTATATCTTTGGTGAGAGGGACACACAAACTATGGTAAACTTAAAAATACAACTTATGTTTTAGTAACTCCATGTGCTTTCACAAGTAAAGTGGAGATATACATATATTTCATATGGATGTCAAAATATGTCTGAATTGGATGCCTTCTTAAGATCCACTTAAGTTCAAATGCATTGTTGTTAAACTTTTCATTGCTATAGCATATTCTCTGAGTATAATTTACTAAAGGTAATAATTGATCAACATCGTTGATCATTGTTATGAAATAAAGTAACAATATATAATATAATTATAAATTTATATATTATACATTACATACCTACAATATATAAATATCCAAAATAATATAATAACATAAATGGCAAAAATATACATTAGATAGAAATACATGTGTAATGTAAATGTGCATATAAAAGAAGAAAAAGAAAATACATTAAAATTATACAGTGTATGTAGGTGGTGAGATTGTGGTGGTTTAATTTTTTCCATATTACAATATTTCTATTTACTATTATGTAACTTAAATAAATTGTAAATAATGTCTCTTGTTTAGAAGCAGCACCTGGGGAGTAAAACTGGCAGAAGAGGGTCTGATGCATCCAAGTCAATACTTCAGACTACAAGGATCCACTTCTGAGGAGGGGAGCTCACATTTAAGAGGAGGGGCAAGCTGCGCTCTTCCAAAGAAGGAGATCTGGTCCTACCCTTGAAGGGACAGTCAGGCTTTGGAAGCTGTGTCTCAGGGAACATTCCAAAGCAAACATTTCCATGTCTTTTTCCTATTCCACTTTATCAAATTAAAATGAAGTCTTCCCTCCTAGTAGAAACATTATATAAAAACTCAGTCTTGGTTAAGTTGAAATTTGAAGTTAGCTTTTCTAACAGTTAGAATGTGAAAAGATTCCGACTTTGGCCTTATGAGCAGTTTCCCCTGAAAGTGACTCTTGCCTTCCTGCAATCTCCCGCGCTGCTCTGTTGCTGGGAAGCTGTGGGACCTTTGGCCACGAGAGGGCGCACACACCCTTGGAGACAAAATTTCCAAAGCGCCACACTAAAGGTCTTAGGTAGGTGAAACGCAATTATCACTTAAACTTGGTTTCCTTTCTGTGGTTTCAGCATTCCATTTTAGAGTCTTAATTCTGGAGATGTCAAATTTCCCTGTGTCCAAAAAACGCCGCAAGCATTCTTTCAGCAGCTTGGAGAAATTCCAAACACCGCTTGGGAAGTTA
Source organism: Loris lydekkerianus (assembly GCA_963574355.1). Classification (NCBI taxonomy): domain Eukaryota; kingdom Metazoa; phylum Chordata; class Mammalia; order Primates; family Lorisidae; genus Loris; species Loris lydekkerianus. Next base: position 13,461 of record CAUYPK010075760.1, read on the forward strand.
CTTTCATCAGTCTTGCGGGCCTTGGGCCTGAAAGGGTCTCAGAAAGCTTCTTTGAGGTGGTCACAAATCTCTTGTAATAAGATACAAGTGGCCAAAATACTGAAATCTGTAAGACATATTCCAAGTATCATACTACAGCAAAAAAGTCAAATATAGGAGTGACATATGCCCAGATGTAGCAAAGCTGTTGATTTACCTGAGCAATTTAGTAAATAGCAATTGTGTGCCCATATTGGCTACATGTCATAGACTTTATCTTAAAGCACTTAATTCACGAGGTCTGCTGGTAAGAATGGGAGAGCAGGGGGTAGATGGGTGTTGGTCACAGTTTGGAGCTATGGTTAAGTCTTAAGACTTAATCTTAAGTCTCGGATTTGCCATAGAATATTCTGATAGGAAAAAAGACATATACGTCTCAGTTATAATTCTCATTAGGATTGTAACTCATTATTTTTAGCTATGAAATCCATAGTTGTGTCACGCTGAGAAAATCAGTTAACCTCATATTTTCTCACATATATTTAGTCTGCACTTCCATGATTTCACCTCAAGAGAAACTAAATCTCTCTAGCACAAGCATTTGGACAGGCACATATTCCCTTCCCACATACCTGCTGAGCTTCAAAGGGAGAACTTACATAAGCTTTCCCCTCATGTATTCTTTTTTTTGAGATAGAGGCTCATTATGTCACCCTTGGTAGAGTTCTGTGGCATCACACCTCACAGCAACCTCGAACTCAGGCTTAAGTGATTCTCTTGCCTCAGCCTCCCAAGTAGCTGGGACTATAAGCACTTGCCACAACACCAGGCTATTTTTTTGTTGCAATTGTCATCGTTGTTTTATCTGGCCCAGGCTGGGTTCGAACCTGTCACTGTCAGTGTATGTGGGAACCTGTCACTCTCAGTGTATGTGGCTGGTGCCATAACCACTGTGCTACAGATGCTGAGCCACCTCATGTATTCTTAATGTGAAATCTGTCTTCAAGTAAATTCCTACCTCTTTCTGCCCCCTTTTGATTCCTTTGACTTATTGTTTTTAACTAAATCTATTTCTTCAAATTGCTTTCCATTCACTAAATCTCCCAAATGAGCCCTATGAAGTTTTCTGTACCACTGTGGGGAAAAATTAATTTTTTTTAACAAAGGATTTACCATATCCATCTAGCATTAAAAAGAAGAAAAAGAAAAATTGTGACACATTAAAAATGATAAGCACTAATTTTTCTGGCTGTAGCTGTGAGGCCTTCAGTATGTCTCTATGGCCTCTTTTATTATATTTGCCTTGGAAAGTTTCAGAAGTAATTTCCCAAACAGGGTTTTCTATAGGGCCTTCTGTGATGAAGCCCAGTGAGTTTCATGCACAGTGGGCGGGCATGTTACATTTCATCAATCCACATTGCCCCAGATCCCTTCCTGTCCACTTTCCCAGATATGTGTACATGTTCTGTGGCTTCTCTGTGCTTTGTTCCAAATGGCTGCCCAGTGACCTTCAGAGGCTGGCCTTGAGCCATTCCAACTCCACACACAGACAGCCTGAAATGCCCGCAGTTTAAGTCTATCTGGAAAAGCCAGTGACTATGAAAGAGTCTGAAAGTCTGACTCTGTTGCCTCAAAGTGAAGCAATTTCCTGCAGAATTTGTGGTGTAGAACTCCCTATGGGATCAGGATAAGGCTGGGGGAGTTGTCTAAAACTGGGCCCTTCTTTGTTACATTCCTCTCTTACATTCTTCTCCTCAGCCTAAATATTAATAAACACCTCATTTGTGATCTGTATCTCAGAGTCTGCTTCTAGAAGGCTGCATAAGATACTTAGAACTAGAAATACAGAGTGGTTTTGGAGGGATGGGATTCTAAAGCAAAGTTGCCAGCCAGTGGCTATATAGACCCCATCACCGGATCCCCTGCCATACTGAACCAGTGTGATTGCCAAGACTTTCATCTGTTGTGAATTAGGACAATGTTATGTGTTGAATTGTATAGACCAAAGAGGTGTTGAACTCCATCCCCAGTATCTGTGAATGTGATATTATTTGGAAATAGGGTCTTTGCAGTTGACCAAGTTAAAATGAGGTCATGAGGGCAGCTCTAATCCAAAATAACTGTTGTTCTTATAAAAAAGGGACATTTGGACACAGAGATATATAGGCTTAACGTAAAGATAGTGTGAAGACAAAGGGAGAATGGCACCTATAAGCCAAGAAACAACTGGGACCCTTGGAGCTAGGGAGGGGCTGGAAACAATTCTGTTGACACCTTGATTTTAGATTTATAGCCTCCAGAACTGGGAGACAATAAATTCTTGGCATTCCACACTACCCAGTTTGTGGTACTCTATTCTGGAAAGACTTGGACACTAACACAGATGGGATTCTGACACAGGGGTATGCTAGACTGTGCAATTTTCTTTGGATTTGAGAAGTACAAAGTAAATGGTAATTAGAAAGGCTGTGGATGGGTTCCAATGAAGAGTTAAAAAGAAAAAAGAACAGACTCCAGTTGGTCAGCTTCAGGCATGATGGGGCAGTCAGAAAATTTCTACACAGCATTTAAGTGGACCCTCTTTTCTACTGCCAGAGGGAGGCCATGCTAAAGGCCAGGACCAGCTGTAAACTAATATAAATGGACCTAAAGAGAAGGTCTAAATAGGTCTAAAATGGACTAAAGAGAAGCCAAGTTTGTGTCCTCAGCAGTTCTCTCATGGTACAACCTTGATGAAGAAGGAGTGGACTCTTCAGACTTGGAATCAAAGCAGGGTAGACGTCCTCGAGAAAAGTGAACCTGCAGGTGTTCCTGAGTCCTCTGAGCTCACAGAGGGCCCACTTATTCCTATAGGGAAGAGCTTTCTTGCTTGAAGAGTGCAAGCAAGTATACAAACATAAGCGGAAAAGGCTAACAAGGGGTTTATTTTATGGCTTAAATCCTTTATTAGACTCTAAGTCAAGTAAGTTTATTAGACCTTACAAGTTCCATCTTTAAGAGAAAAGGGGAACATACTAATAGCCTCACTCCACAAGATCTATGACCACAGCCAGGCTATGTAATGGATTTGAGTCTCAATTTTCTTATCTGATGAAAAGGGGTTAATGATACTTACCATAATGTAGGCAATGTAAAAGTTCTTCATGAAGACGACGCTTGGCAATTATAATCTATTAAATTCTTTGTAGCTTCAAATGTTCCTGATTCTAATAATGGATAAGACGTCTACCACCTAGTAAAGAGCTCTCCTGAAAGGTATCCAGGCAGGGGATATGGAGGGAAGCTTTTCTTTTTTGTCTTTTTCTTTTTATCCATTGAGAGGGGGAGATGAAGTCAACAGCTGTTGAAACAAACAAGCTCACTTAGTGAGTTGAATAATATCAAACTATTGCTCAAATGAAAAGAGCAGCTGGCTTTTTACCAAGGCATCATTGTCAAACACACCCTCATGTTTGGGATCATTAGAAATTTACATGGGGTGAATAGCCATGAAAAACTATATTTACTTTTTCATAAATCATCAGAAAATGCTCGCATACTCTCAGTGAGATATGAGAAAAAAAGAAACACATGCACCCACACAGTCACTGCCATAGCAGCAGATGTGTATTTTTCATGTGAATGTAAGGAAAACTGCTGGAAATAAATTTAAGCTTTCCTGAGACAAAGAAGTGGCAGGCATTCAGAGAAAGATGTTTAAAGGAAAATGGAAAAGTGAAGCAGAGAAAAATGTGATCTATTTAAAAGCATAAATTAGTTCAAATATTTCAGATAGAACTAATTATTACTAGGCCTGCTAAGAAGTATGACCTCAGGGTATTAGCATTTTAGACCTAAGAGTATCTAAGCTTATGCCTCCAATGTTTATTAAGTTTGTTTTTGTCTGACTGTAAAAATTTAGTACAGAATGCTTATAAGACATAAACAAGAAAAAAATTATAACCTCACAATCTAGTGAAAATTAATTTATCTGACAGTTTTAACTCCTTTTGAATATAAAAGTATAATTCCTTTTGAATATATTTTCTATACATTTCAATAAAGATATAAAATAATATATAATATTTTGAATCCTGCCTTGTTATTTAATATTATCTCATGATATTTTTCAGTATCATGCAAAACACTTCATAGATATTATTTTTAATGACTGTACAATATTCTCTGACATGAATATTTACAACTACTGTTAATTCTCTAAAAATGGAAAATTTGTCAATTGGGCCTGGCAAGTCTGGGGAGACAAGACTCCAGGCATCTCTGGCTGGTGGGATCTGGCTAAGATCATCACTTTGAGGATACAGGGAGCCAGCAAGGGACTTCTGGACCCCAGGAGGAGGACAAAAACAGTGGAAAACTGGCAAGTGGCTGCGTGTGTTCAATCGACCTAATCACGTCGATAACCGTGAGTACAAGCAGCAGTGAGACCGCAAACCAGAAAGGCCTTACCTGTAAACTGTTTTGGTGTTCTTGGACTTGGCACTCAGTTGAGCTGCCTTGGGGAGAGCTTGAGCAGGAGTATGGAGAATGTTGGGCATTGTCTGAGGCCCCAGAATGAGCCACTGAGCTGGGTGAAGTAAGCCATTGTGAAAGAACTGCTCCAGCAAGCTCCACCCTCAGGGTCCCAGAGCAAGGATTGGGTGGGACAAAGTAAACTAGTGACTGAGCAGCCTAAAGGCAGAGAGTGAGCTGCCTTACAGCCTTAATTCTTAGGGGCAGAGTGAGATGGTTTTGGCACACTGGAGCCTGTTGCCCTGGGTAGAGTGCCATGACATCACAGCTCATAGCAACCTCAAACTCCTGGGCTTGGCTCCTCCCAGACCTCCATAAGAGCTGTGCAGCAACCCAAACCAGTGACCCGCACCCACCGGGCCTCCACATTCCCTGACTAGGAACTGCGAGAGCCATGCAACCCTGCATCCTCCCTCCTGTGTCCTCCCAGCCTCCACACTAGCCTGTTAATCTGGCCAGGGACTCTGGTAGCTGCATGCACTCTGGAGCCCTCCCTCCCTCTGCATAGAGCCCTTCTCATGGCCAGAGACTGCTGGAGCCTTCAGCTCTCTGTGCCAAAGTCACCGGGCACCAGGCACTCTCAGAAACGTGCGCACCACCACCAGTCCTGTTGCTGGATCCAGGTGTGTCACACACCAGAGCTGCTTCCACAACCAGAACTCCCTAGCTAGAGCAGTCCTCGAGGAACTACACAGGGTCACTCCCTAAAAAGATCCAGCAACAATAGAGTGATCCTGCTGGGGTCTAATCTTGGAGAGACACCTCCCCAACACTGAGGACAGCCAGAGGCAATGGTGAAAAACAATCATGCGGCAAAATGAACAGAAAAACTCTGGCAATATGAATAATCAGAGTAGATCAACTCCCCCAAGGATCAATGGGGCAGAAACAACACAAGACCCCATGCACAAACAAATAGCTGAGATGTCA
>CAUYPK010075761.1:0-33738 GCA_963574355.1 Loris lydekkerianus
TACATTGGATACTTTTTCTTCCATTCTTGAGATACTTTACTAAAAAGAATATTTTCTAGCTCCATCCATGTAAACATGAAAGAGGTAAAGTTTCCATCTTTCTTTAAGGCTACATAATATTCTATGGTGTACATATACCACTTCTATGTAAGGATGATTTTGGATAAACATCTTAGGCCATGTATTTCATCACAAAGGAGATTTTTTTTTCAATATAATATTTTGGAGATTCTATTTGTATTTAAATTCTATCTACTAAATTAGTTTCATATTGAAATAATAGCTGATCTGTATCATTTCATTATTTATTCTTTCTGTACAATCTTGGTGCAGTTTGAGTGGTCCCTTAAATGAGAACTTGGTGCTATCACCTTCATTTCTGTCTCACATGCTGGGCCCTTTGTAACTTCAGGTGCTGTTTCCCTTACTTGTGTGCAGATGGCAATTAAGAGCCTGGAGGAATGCCAGGAACTCCAGATGGCTGCTGATTCTCAGAATGTCATTGACTGAGTGATGTGTGCCAGAGCCATGAGGTCTTGTCAGACACCAGGGGCTGCTGGCATAGTGGTCTCCCTGTGCCTTTGGGGTTGGTTGAAGTTGGGAGCATGGGGCTGTCTGCATGGAGGTAAGGAAGCTCTTAGTTCCAGGTGGAAGAGGAACTGCCACAGTGGGATCACTTGCCAAAGAGGTAATTGGGAGAATGGTTTTGGCGATCCTGATCTGACAGCCAACAAGAGACTTCCCAGGGAGCTGGGGGAGATAAGCCTGTCAGGAGCTCCCAGCTGTGATGGGCCCAGGGTTGCCACAGCTGCGAGGCAGAGCTTTGGTTCTTTCAAAAGGAGGCTAAGGAAGTCACAGCATTCTTCCTCAAAGCACTGAGGAATCACAGAATCTGTGGCTAAGGGGGGTGGAACCAACTGTGTCTTATGGCCAGCTGGTGCCGGTCAGCCTTTCTTCTGGTCTAGCCAGTGGACAGCATTCGCTTTTGAGACACAAGGTCTGGTGGTGCTACAAAATTTCATTGCTTTGTCTCTCAAAAAAGCATGTTAAAGTGGGAGTGAGAGTGTCTTTTATTAAGTCTTAGATTTTCTCTCCTCAGTCATTCAGCTGGCCATAATTGGTGGCTATTGTTAACTGTTATTGAAAGGTATTGGGTTACTCAGTAGTTAAAAGCAGCAAGTAGTTCTAGAACCAGACCACTTGGGTCCAAGTCTCAGCTCAGAATCTGGATGATCCGCCCTTGGGCAAGTTGCCAACCTTTCTGAGCCCATTGATAAAATGGAGATGGTTAATAGCACCTCCTATATAAGTTGCTGTGAAGATTAAATGACTTAATAGCTGTAAGGTAACCCCCAAATACCAGCCTTCTAATATAAGTTTATTTGAGGACTCCATATTTGGTGGCATCCACTACTGTGTTGTCCTGCTCAGTTTTAAAACTGCTGTTTAGTTTAATAGTCTTACATTGTAGGGAAACAAGCTGAGGTCTGTGTAGGCTTAGTGAGGGACCCAGCGGAAGAACCAGGACTAGAGGTGTCCCTTGCCTCTTAATCTCTTTCTTCACACTGCAAAACAGAAAGCTGATGATCTGTATCAACTGTTTCCTCTTGGGCACTTTGTTACCTAGAATTTTTTTTTTTTGCTTGTTTAAGCAGAGATTGCTATTAATTAGAAATTTTTAGTAACCTGGATTCCCACTTTTCATGAAGACATCAACAACTCCAAGTCACTGGGGAAAGATGTCCCTTACTTCAGAGCTTTGGATCAGGTGTGTTTTTTTTTGCTGTACTCATTTATCTGTGTGATGACCAGCCGTATGTGTAGAAGGGATGGTACGTAGTCAGCTGAAGCGTGTGCTTACCAAGAGCTTTTTGTTTGCTGACCAAGTGTGATGACAGAGTTTTTGCCACTTGATCCCCTCGGCCAGCCTACCTGGGTCAACATGTTTCGCTCTGGATGTTTCAGCCTTTCCATCAAATTGTTCCAGTGACTAACAACCTGGCTTAGTGATGACAAGTGTGTTAATAGTGGAGCTCAAAATAAGGCAGTGGTAATGCTCATTGCACTGAGAGTTTGCTGCCTGTTGAGTGATCCAGGGACCTGTCAGCTCTTGAGTTAGCGTGTGGGAGGTGCTGGGAGTGGGGAAGAGCACTGGTGTGCTTTCAGCTTCCACGTGTGTGTGTGGCTGCTCATCACTCCCCAGGCCGTTGCCAGGAAACCTCTCTTCCTCGCGTTGAGATGATCTTCATCCCAAATCCCATCTCATAAGTTAATGCTTGTGATTTAGAAATACCTTTGCTTAGACAGGCAGACAGTATTCAGAATTCTGGTTATTGCTCAGTCTGTAAATCAGGTCACTCCAGACTGTCCAAATGAATGCTCCACAACCAAATTTAGGACCCCAAATTGGCATCTCCCATCACTGATCAAGTTTCTGGACTAGACAGCGTCACCTAGCATTGCTAAAGCAAATGTGACAGGGAGGAAGAGAGGAATTCACCTTGATGGGTACCTGCCTCCCCATGTAGGGAGAAAGTCTGTACTTGCCTGATGCAGGCAGGCACCATTAATGTGAGGCTCGTGTGTGGGGTGGTTATGCACTGCTTCTGAATTATTTGTGCAAGGGGGTCAACCCTTTGAATGTGAAGCAGCAGAGATTGTTTTTACATGCGGGGAAGGGTCTGAGTGCACAGAGAGAACTCCCTCCGAGTGTTCATCTTTGCATTTCATTCATCGTCTTAGAGCAGTGCAAACCCTGAAGCGTGAATGAATGGGTCTGTGGTTGAATGAGTTCAGATTTGCTGAGCAGGCCAATTTGGGAACCGTCCTGGATTCCCCTGCAGTTTCCTGGTATAGAGAAAATAGGATATTACGAAGAAAATCATAAGGAAGAGAAAATATATTTACTATTTATTAAGTGAAAGTGGATCAACAATAAAAGTCTGCACCATTGTCTTCATGTTGAGGAGGCCATAGCTGAGTATGAAACGTGATTACATGTCTGCTCTGATCCTCAGTAGGCAATGCTGTCCGTTGCGGGTGTTTTAAAGGACTTGTGTTCTGTTGTACTTTTGGATTCATGGAATATTTGGGTTAAAGACATTTGTAGATGGAGATAAAAGGTATGAACCATCAGCTCAACAGAGATGGAGGTCTGAGTGAGGGTGCGTGAAGTTTTAGTAATTCTGCTGTGTTTACCCATTTTGTTGTTGCTCGAAAGGAACACCCGAGGCTGGGTAATTTGTAAAAGGTTTTTTTGGCTCATGATTCTGCAGGCTGTACATGGAACATGGCCTAGCATCTGCTTCTGGTGAGGGTTTCAGGGAGCTTCCGGTCAAGGGACAAGGCAGAGGGGGAGCAGGCATGTCACATGGGGGAGGAGGGAACAAGAGAGAAGAAGAGGGGTGCAAGCTCTCTTAAACAACCAGCTCTCTTGTGAACCTATAAAGCAAGAGTTTACTCATTGTCATGGGGAGGGAGGGCACCCAGCCACGGATTGAGGGGTCTGCTCCCATGACCCAAACGCTCCTCTCCTTTAACAATGGGATCAGATTTCAACATGAGCTTTGGAAAAGACAAACACCCAGACGATATCACACTCTTATACACACACACACACACATACACACTCCATCCCTGGTCAAATTTGTGAAGACTTAACATGCTAATAGCACTGCTGCTTGCTGGGGAAATACACAAATCTTCAAATTCTATGAATTCTAATGTCTCATTCTTCAATTTTAAAAATGAATGGGCTCAAAATAACTAGGAAACTTCCTTCCAAGAGAATTTTGAAAATATTGTTTGTGCATAAAACCTTACCAACTGCACCCTAGATGACATGATGACATTGTGAGAGCTGGGTATCAGCAGGGGTATGTGGCATGATTTTGGTGGTACCTTGGCCTAGCATCCCATGACACACAGACTTCTACATTCTCTTTCCCACAGGAGGAAACTCTCCCTAGGTTCTACCAGGTCTTTACCACCGCTCTGAGTTCTGGTAACCAGCCCAAAGCCCCGGGCTCTGAGGCTTTTGCTGAAGTGACAATATCATGGTGGCATTTAAATGATCTGGGTTTTCTTTTCTGCTATATATATTTAGAGTTACTTTCTTATTATAGCAAACAAGATGGAATTTCCATTTCTAGTAGTAATATAAAGTTCCATTAAAAATAAATTTAGAAGGAGAGTTTAAATAAAAATAATAAGTTGTGCAGGTGGTAACCCATGATGAATATTATAAACGTGTTGTCAGGGACAAGTGCTGGAGGTAAGGAGACCCTGGGAGTAGGAGCTGATGACTGCTTTGATTACAGAGGCAGACAGTAAGGGCTGTTCCACCCTCGTCTTAGAAACACTGACCTTATTTCCAGCAGAGGAATGCTGATCACTAGCCTTTGTAGAGGCACCGTGTTAAGGATTTTTTGTACATCCCATTTACTCATCCAAAAGACTGCATAAGATGGGTATTGTAATAAATCTTTTTCTTTCAAAGATGATGAAACTGGAACTTAGAGGTAGTAACTGACTTTTCTAAGGACATTTGGCTGGTAAGGGGCGGGAGCCAACATTTGATCATGAGAAACTTGACTCCAGAGCCTCCCCTTTCAGTCCTCATATTTAACATCTAATAATAGTCTCAGGGAAATGTGATAAGAAAAAATTTTGTCATTTTAGTTTGCTACCTGTTGGCAAATGGAATTCCTAGTGAGGGCTATACATTTACAAAAAGACAATCTTAATGTAGGCAGTCAACGTAGGCAGTCAGCGTAGGCAGACGGTGTGTAATACCAGTGTGACATCTTCATTTTCACCTCTGCTTCAGTGTCCTATTTCTCTCATGCCACTGACTGTTGAAAATGATGTCATGTTCTTGAAATCCCTACTTTGCTCATTAAAGGTCAGATGTTCTTATTCTTTCTATCAAAGTCTAGATCACCAAACCTTTGGATTTGTAATATGCTTGGCTTGCAGATACACCAATATTTAGGCGTTGCTAAGAAGTTTTTTTAAACTTTAAAGGAGAGATCCTTTTACAACTAGATTTAGAGTCAATCAGCAATTTTCTTACGTATTTAGCATGAGTATTGTAGGCTAATATATGCTTTCTAAAAATACACATGATGTTCTGCTCAGCTGAATACAATTATTTCTTTTTTTAACTTTTCTGGGTAAATTTCAAGAGTGTCAGGATATTACTTAAGTTGGTAGATTTTATTAAACCTCCAAAAACATAATTGATTCATTTTACAAATTGTTAATGCTTACAGAAATTCACGATAAATGAGATTGCTTCAGACCATTTTGTGAGAACAGGAAAAGATAGTTTGTTAATGCTGGTCCTATTTTCTGATATTGTGAGAAATAAATGAATGTTTACCCCTAGCTATTATAACTATAATTTGAGAATTCTTTAAAAGGCAATTACATATACTTAGAGGAATCCTGACATTTTGTTCTGTGATTTCAGGTTCATAGAGTCTCCCCTGAAAAGAAGATTACAAAAGTGGGCCAAACCATTCAAAGATACATTTGATTTAGGCCTGCTGTAAATTTAACATTTTAATATGTGTGTATGGATACTTAGCCCATTTTAAGAAATAAAAAAATTATCCATAGGCAGTCTCAACCTCTGTTCAGTTGCATTTTACCCTACTCTTCCAGGGCCTGGAGGAACTTTAGTTTGGTTGCATATTGTGAGGGATTATTTCTAGTGCAGATTTCTGCAGTGTATTCCCTTCTGATCATGACTATAACCCAGCCACCATTTTTAAACTATTAGCAATCATCCCTTTCTTCCCCAACCCTGTGTTTCATTCCCTTAGTGCCTGGTTTCTGGTCATCTTATCTTCTGCCCATTATACAACCTGCCAGTTTTTCTTGCCACTGGGCTTTGCACATGTTTTTCCCTCTTTGCCCATGCTGTTCCCTCTGTTTGCACATGCTGTTCCCTCTGTTTGCACATGCTATTCCTTCTGTTTGCACATGCTGTTCCCTCTGTTTACACATGCTGTTCCCTCTTTCTCCTGTTCTCTCCATTTCCCTTCCCCGAGAGTACACATTTCTGTCCAATCAACACCTACTTACCTTTCAGTGGCCAACTCAAGTGCTACTTTCTCAAGAAGCGTCCTGTCATCTTGTTCTCTTGTCAGCCACTCTCCTAGAATTATGTCGTTCTTTTATGCCTTTCCTTTATTTGGGATTCACATGTTCATTATCCCATGAATGTCTGTTCCTCTCATTAAGTTACACTGTTGAGTGCCCTGAAAGCAGCTATTGTCTGCTTTGTGTCGTAGTTCTGGCCCCAGCGTCTGACTTGGCACACAGCTCATGAGTGTCCTTTAAGCTTTTGTGGATTGAAGTGATGCACATCTGCATCCTGCCACTCTTCCCTCCAGGACTCCCACTCTGTACGTCCTCCTTGAATTCACACAGAAATTGCCTCTGAAGGGCCTGCAGGATACTTGGCTCATGCTGGACTTTATCAACAATCTCTCAGGGAGCGCTGCTGTCTTTGTCAAGCTGTTGTGCCTGCAGGCCCCATCCTGGTTAGCTGGAGGACCTTTGGGTTTTCCTCTGGAGCAGCAGGACAGCCGGGCTGCAGTAGGCTGGCTGATATGGAAATGGAACCCTATACTCTCCACCCTCCTTCTCAAGCCAGAGCAAGATAACTACTCCAGTTCTATCCAGATAGCCCTGATGTTGGCAGAATAGAAAATATCAAGTTCTTATTGAAATTATTGGTGCAGAAAGATGTTGCTGGTGAAGAAAGAAAATGGGCCTTCACCGGTGGTGTTGCAGGCACTCTGCTAGTACACATAGCCATGATCTCCGTTAATTATCTAGTATCACAGATTACTAAACAGGAACACTGACAGCTAGATAAAGGGCTGATTTTTAAACTAGGGTTATTTGTCCCCAAAGCTTTTGTGTTTTCCTCTACAACTTCTTCCATAAAGGAACTTTGGCCCTCACTGGTCTGAGTTGGAAGTACAGAATGCTGATCTTGCCAGAGGTAGGATGATAGTAGGATGGTCTCAGGATTCAGGCGCCACGACCACTGTGTTTCTTTCCTTCTGTTTCTTTTTTTCTTTTATTGGCTGGGGCCGGGTTTGAACCTGCCACCTCTGGCATATGGGGCCAGCGCCCTACTCCTTGAGCCACAGGTGGATCTTCAACTTCTTTGTTGTTGCAGATGGGTGCCTATTTTGGATGGCATGGAGAATGGTGCACATGAGTCTCCTAGGAAAGTCCAGTGTGGCTGGGGCTTGCAGCAGGGAGAGAGGGAGCCTGATGCCACATGTCAGGGCCATGTCAGGGGCCAAATCTGCTTTCATACTCTGTTCTGCCATCCTTTTAGGTAAAGAATGAAGAGGTAAAGGGCAGGATCTAAGGGATGGTAGGAAAGTGGGAAGAGTTGAGGAGGAAGGTGAAGTGATAGTTATTATTGCAAAAATAGAAGTTGCTAAGAGTACATTTTAAAGATATTGGCAGAACCAGCCAGTAACAAAAGTTAGAAAAATCAAGAATGACAATGACTTTAACCCTGTAGTTAACCTATACTGAAGTCTCCCTGCCTTTTATGATCACCAGTATTATAACATCAGACATGTACCCTGCTCCCCCGGCCCCAGGCTACCACCAATCTAGTTTTAACTAATCTATTTTCATGCCTAATTTGGACATGTAGTATAAATGGACTCATGTAGTCTTTTGTGTCTGGCTTTTCCTCATAGCATAATGATTTTAAGGTTCACCTATGTTGTAGCACATCTTAACCCTGGAAAAAAGCATCTCGTCACAGGGGAGTTTTGAGTTCCCAGATGTGGCTGGAAAAGGGTGCCTTAGAGTTAGTGATGTCTTCAGTGATGTTGGATCTTAGTGGTTTAGATCAAGTTAGTCTGGATACCAGTGCCTCAGTTTTTTGTTTGCCCTACTGAGCAGCAGCCATTTGTAGTTATGTGTCCCTGCTATGATTCTGGGGTCTGGGTTCCTTCCATTCAGGGCCACTATGTACAGTTGTGTAGATTGAGCACTGCACAAAGGTGGCCAGGTATATGCATAAGGAAGAAAGGATCAAATATAATCTGCACCCTACTTGTCAAGCTGTAAGCCCCAGCATGGGGCTGTATCCAGGCAAATGGTGAACTCGTACAGAGCTGCAGGAAGCTTCGTCATGCAGTCCTTAGGATAGCATGCAGCTGTCTTTGCTGCTTGTCAGAGCTGAGATCTCGGACCCAGTTAATATGTCTCATATTTGAGTTAACAAGATCGAAGGAGTGAGAAGATAGAAGATAAAATTACAGACATTTTGTGATTTATGGATTTGTTCCTATAAGAAAAACTTCCCTGCTTTGTGTTGGGAGATCTCCAGCTCTACACAAGCAATGGGAATTTTCAACCTCTCTCTTTTCTCCACCAGTTCTCCTGTGAGCTCTAACATCCCTTGCTGTTTCCATCTGGGTTTCTAACTTTAGGGTTGAGCATTTCTGAGGTTGAATTGGTGTTAAAAATAATTTTCCTGAAAGGGTAAAATCATGACTTTCAGATATCAAAATGAGTAAGTGTTAAAAATTCTATTCTACTCCTTAATCAATAAGAGAACCAGGCAGATATTTTAACCAGTTGAAAAGAACAGACACATTTATAGAGCAGGAATATTAAAACAAGTGTGCGAATGGAGGAAAAACCAGCTTAGTTCCTCAAGGGAAGGAGAAAAATCAATAGCAGCTCTCCTGGACAGGACAAAATTTGCATATCTATAGACAAGAATTATTTCCACTGCTATCATTTATCTATATTTCAGAGAATTGTAAAATAATCTATGTAGTCAGAATCAGATAACCCAGTCTGACAACGCATCCTTCTCCTTGGAAACATGCATTTCCCCCCTGTGTTGGTGATTTGTGGTGTGTCTAGCACATCTATGAACCTAGATACATTTTTATCATTCCACTCGAGATTTCAAGAGAAGGGCAAGATTTCCCTCAGGTTCCACGTGGTCTTTGGTTTGTGGTGTTCTCTATTAGGAAGAAAAATCCCAAGTTTTAAAAAGCAGCTTGTCGGTTGCTGGGTACAGCGGCTCATGCCTGGAATCCCAGCCACTCAGGAGATCAGGCTGGGAGACTTGCTTGAGCCCAGGAGTTTGAAGCAGCAGTAAGTTACGATTGTATCACTGCACTCTGGTCTGGGCGACAGAGAAAGACCTTGTCTCTGGGGGGGGGTGGGGGTGGGGGGGATTCAACTGGTTGAGTGTGGGATGTGTGCATTGTGGCTCAGAGGGAGGCACTTGTTAGATCAGAGACTGGAGAATAAGGTCTTGATTTTTTTCAATTTTTTCAATTTAATTTTTAATTAAAATCATCACTGTATTCATTTATGGGGTACAAAGTGATGATCTGATATACAAAGTGTAATGTTTAAATCAAACTGATTAACAGAACCATCACCTCACTTATTTTTTGTAGTAAGACGATGAAAATTTACCCTGAGTTATTTTGAAATATACCCTTGCATTGTGCACATTAGGCAAGATCCTACCCAATGCCCTCCCCCCTCCATTCTCCTTCGCTCCCCACCCCCTTGATAGACTGTCTTTGTGTTGGATCATTGCTGAGTAAGTGTTTACATGTTGGTTTCATAATACTATTGAGAACATTGGATAATTTTTTCCATTCTTGAGATACTTGCTGAGGGTCTGCCCCCTAAAGAAGGTCTTGATTTTATTCTTAAAATCCTCACACACTTCCTGTGTGACCTTTGGGCTTGTCATTTATCTCCCTGCCTCTTTGAGACAAGAAAACAAGTGTTATCTGTAAGCGTGTTGAGGTTCCCTGATGAAAGGTACCAGTGAACTGAAAAGTGTTCTTATTAATTTGCCCAGCCTTGACCTTTGTCTTCTTGCTGGGATTTTGATGCCATGGGTAGATTTGTCTTCCTAATCTTCCATCCCTTCTCTCTTCCCACCATTAATTTCCACTGCAGCAGGTGGGGACCCCACCAGGACAAAGGCTTTTTCTGCTTACCCCTGAAAAAATTCTGTTATAAAAAGCCTTAAACATCTTCCCCATTTTTTCTTTCCTCTAAAATGCTTAAGTAAATAGTTGGTGGAATAATTATTCCAAATGCAGCAGAGTTCCCATTGTTTTGAAAGATTGGCCAAACATTCAAAATTAGTGTTGTCAAAGCTTAATGAAGTTCCGTGGCTCTGCCCGAGATGGCTCTCTCTGCACCCCCCAGAAGTGTAAGAATACTTCTAAGATCTACTTATCTAGAATCGAGTATTCCTATTCATCACAAGGGCTTCTTCAGGTGTGTTTTCACGCATGTGAGAAAAAGCCATTTTTGTAGGAATGTTTATGAAATGTTTGTGATGTAATACATACTGTGTGTGTCTGCTCAATTAGCTTCACCTCAACAACACTTTCAAAGGGAGGGATAGTAGCCAGAAGCCTTATTTTTCCTTCCAGCTGTGATGCTTTAATCACTTTACCTTGATTTTTCCCTTCTGTGCTGAGGGAATATTCTTTAATAAAAAAAGTCTGAACTTTTTTACCACAACAAATCCTATATGCCTCACTTTAATCCGTTGAGTTGCTTTGGGTGACCCAAAATGCAGAAATAATCACCGTTGTCCTCACCCTCAGTACAGATTTCTACAATTCTGGGTGAAGGCTGGATTTTGGTGACTGCTTTGTCCTTTTTCAAATGGGGGAGTGGGGAACAGTGGCAGAAGTTCCATCCAGTGCACTAAATATGTGTTGCCTTTCGGGATGCGAGGCTGTGACTCATTTGTACTTCACGTGTTTCTCACTTTACTTCCTTGGGGTAGATTAGTTTCACTGATTATCCACCTCCCAATTCCCAAGGTGTTCACTATCTCTCCTACTGAGATTTCCATTTAACCTTATCATCTGATGTGATTGTTCATTTTTTGAGGGGGGTATTTATTTTGTCTCCCCATGGGAATTGTAAATTTTGAAAGGAGAGAATCACATTTTCTATTTCACTTTTGTCCTCTGTAGCACCGAGCAGGTGGCCAGAGACACATTAGGTGCTGAGCAAATTCTTATCCAGTTACCTAAATGCACATGACATTTAGGTAGGCTTGTGCTTCGTTATATAGATTGTCACAAAGGTCTACAACAGAGCATGTCTGTATATGTAGTCAGAGGACAGACAAGGGGTTTGTCATGCTCATTTGTTTTGTTGTGGTTTGTTTCCTTTTTTGGGGGGGTGGGGATAAGACTCTATTGCTCAGACTGGAGGGCAGTGGCACCAGAACAGCTCATTGCAACCTCAAACTCCGAGGCATAAGTACCGTATATACTCGAGTATAAGCCAAGTTTTTCAGCACAAAATTTGTGCCAAAAAACCCGAACTCGGCACAAATTTTGTGCCGAAAAACTCGGCTTATACTCGAGTATATATGGTAACCTGCTTGCCTCAGCTGTCTGAGTAACAGGGGACACAGACCCATATTACCATGCCTGACTAATTTTTCTATATTTTGTAGAAGTGCAGTCTTACTCTATTGCCCAGATTGGTCTCAAACTCCTGGCCTCAAGCGATCCTCATGCCTCAGCCTCCCAAAGTGCTAGGATTATAAGTACAAGCCCTGTTTCTAGTCCCCATACTCATTTTTGAATGAGAATGGGCATGGTGTGATGTTTCCTGAATGAACAATCTTTCCATTGATTAATGGAAGTATATAAACCTTTAATTGCTTGGATGGAAAGGAGATATCTCTAGCATCCCTTTTTACTTTTTTTCCACTTGGACTCTTACAAATAGAAAGGTCTCAACAGTCTATGTCCAGGAGGATAACTGTAGCCTTCTCAGGCAGCTTTAAAAATCAGCACCTTCACTTGCTTGAGGTCAAGTGTAGAAAGAGGGACACTACTCAAGAGGATATTATAATGATCTGGTAGAATATGACGGTATCTTGGACATAGTTTGGGGCAGTGGGAGTGGTGAAAAGTGAGGTCTGCAGCATCTATTTCAACAGTAGAGCTAGGTACATGGAGGAAAGATTAGGGCCCTTTTAGTGATTCCAGAAGTCCAGAGAATGAGTCCCAGGAGGAATGCCATTTTCAGTTTGGAGATGTTTTATGTCCTTAGAGGTCAGTTGTATGAGCAGATCGTGGGTGCTGGTGTCTTTGCTGTGGTCAGCCCCAGCCTCTTGGGGATTGTGTGTTGGATAATCTATTCAGGTCCTCTCAGCTGATTCTTTCCCATGGGGAGATGGCATCGATCACTCAGAAATTTTAAAAGTGCATCAGCTTGCTTGACAGTCCCCTCTCAGTCCTGTCTTGGTCCTGCCACATCATAGAAAAGCTATTCTCATGCTTTGTGTTTTGCATTAGTTGACCTCTTAATTGCCAGGGACTGAATCTGAGCCCCAGGGATCCAAGGTCCAGGGAATGACCCTTCTTGCTGGAGTTTGCTTGGAACATGGGCCTGCAGGCATTGCAGATGGGCCTGTTAGTGGCTCCTCACCTCCTGGAGGAGGGATTCCTCCTGGGGAAAGCAAAGCTCTATAAGGCAAAGATCTGAGGACATCTGAGCAGACTCAGGGCAGAGATGAAGTAGAGAAGGGATGAACCCTGCAACCAGCTAACATCTCACGTGCCTTGACCCTGAGCCCAGTCCCCTCTCCATGAATATTATTTACAGGTCAGCAAGTTATTTCCTGATATTTGCTGTATTCCCCTGGCCGTGCAAGGGACTCCTGGGCAGTTATTCGTGACCTGGGCAATGTTCTCGGTTTGTGAGTCTGGCATCTGCAGCAGGCACCTGTGGGAGCTTCCAGAGCAGAGGCCCTCAGAGACACACTTGAGGCACAAAGGTGGAAGGTATACGGAGGTGGGTTCTGCTCCCAAGGGGTCTGGTTACAGAGGTGGTCATCAAATTAAATGGAAATGCAGAGCAGGCACTGATCCTGGGTGTGTCCGTGATCGAAAAGCAGCTCAGTGAATCCACAAGGACTGTGGTACTCATACTATTCCAGCACAGAGAAAGAAGATGACCTGGGAAAAGACGGGCGTGGTCAGGAGAAGCTTCCTGAATAGAGCTCCCCAGACAGTAGGATGTGTGAGTTGGAGAAGAGGGATGAGGGTGGGAAGATGGACACCATTGAAAGAAAGACTCAGAGGTGGAAGGAACTGGTGAGAACTCCCACTGGGACCTTTCCCACTCTCCCTAGAGAACTGAAGACCTGTTCTACAAAATCAGAGTTTCTTCCACTTGCCTTCCTCTCCTTGGGGCTGATTGCATACATTGTGAGTGCTGGGCCTCCTTGCTGCCCCTTCTTCCTGGTGCTGGTTTCCTGTGCTCCTCTCCTACCCCCTTGCCCTTCTGCTGTGTGATGATGGTGAGACCAGTGCAGCCTTCTGAGAACTTCCTGGAGACCTGGATGATGTCCTTGTATTTTGTGGGGTTTGTAGTAGTTTTATGTCTTTCGCTTGTGAGTAGTTAGACCAGCTGTGCCCTCTCTGGGGGAGCAACCCCTGGGCCTATGGCAAGGGGAAGACAGGCCCTCCTGGCTTCTGGAGTTTCCTTCCTTTTCCTCCTGATTTGGCCTCTGTCTCTGACTCAAAATAAGACCTTAGACAAGCCAATGCCTCGCTGTGTCCCAATTTTCTCCCCTAAAATGCAGGCCCAGGACTGGGTGATCTTGATTACTCCTGTTCCTGGGGCCACAGGAGGATATGACGCCACAGTACTCTACTGAATGAGCCTGGCTCATTCTTTTTTTGAACCTCTTGCCAGACTGCAGCTAGTCGAGAAGGAAGCTGTGCAGCCCAGAGCTATTCTGTCAAACCCGAGATCAGGAAATTTTAGTTAGTGTGTGCTCATTGAGGTCTTTGAGCCTTCCAAATAAGAAGGACCTGCCTTCTCTGTGGTCGATCCAGAGATTGCCCATGAAAAAGATTCTCAGCTAAACAGCCCTTCCACGCACAAGATCATCATCACCAAGCTTTGGTACTGATGCACAAATCTGAACAGGGCCCTTGGAACTACTCACTATGTGTTAACTGCTGGAAGTAACAGGACCAATCTCCTGCAATGGCAGATACCACGTCCTCCCAGCTTCTGTCACTCCAGAGCTCACCAGGAGATGGCTTCTGCGGTAGTGAGGCTTGCTATCCAATAGAAAGGAAACTGTGTGGTAGTTGGCTAACCAACCAAACTTACTCCATTTCCTCTCTCATTCGATAAGTATTAATCACTTACCTTCCCCCAAAGCCTGCTTTCCTTCTGTGTTTCTGGGAGAGCCAGGGAAGTTGGGGTTGGCTGGCCTGGCTTTCTGTGTTTATTATGCTTGTGTCTGTGCTTTTGGCTGGCTGGTTGCCTTTGCTAGAATGAAATAAATAGTGACCTTCCACTAGGCATGGCTCAGCAACTCTGCTAGTGTCCTGTGCTTTATTGGGCAATAAATTAATACAGAGCACTGCCAAGGAAACAGATAAATGGATAGGACAACAAACACATTTTTTAACGAGGAAAATGGCTTTGTTTCTCAGCAGCATCATTTAAATGATTAGCTCAGTTATTGTAGGTTCCTTGATTGGGGATGGAGGAGGGGCTGCTGATTAAAGGCACAGATAGGAAGGACATTGGGGGGGGGGGGGAATTCTCAATACCTCAGAGGGAAATAGGCAGAGGATTCATTTAGGAGCCTAGGTTCTGAGAGAGGCCTGCATTTTACACGTGTGATAGAAAATTTGCCTGTGTTTTAAGCCTATGAATAGCATATGGTTCCTGGCTAGCCATACCTGCAGGCTGTAATCAGGATAGTCACACATGAATGAGTTAGGACAAAATCTTTTATGATTTGTCATGGTCATTAACTGCATTAACTGACATTAACTGACCTAGGGTTAGCAATGGCAAAAAGGGAAGGAGACCCTGAGAGGAAGCTCCTTGTTTGCAAAGCAGATCTCTGCAAAGCCTAGAGGAATGCTAGCCTTCATCACAAAGGAAAACATCTAGGCTCAAGACAGGGCAAAATAAAGCAAACAAATAAAAAAGAGTCCCTGTCTTTCCTGTATATTCACGTAAACATCAAACATACCGTATATACTCAAGTATAAGCCGAGTTTTTTCCGGCACAAAATTTGTGCCGAAAAACCCCAAAAAACTCAGCTTATACTCACGTATATAGGTATGTCTTTTCACAATTAAGTTCTGTAGGAGGTCCTTTCCCCACTAGAATATCAACTGAAGAAGTGACTTGTGTCAGTCCTTTTGTGCAATATTGCTTGTGCTTGGAATGGTGCACAGTATATAGTAAGAGATCAATAAATATGCATAGAATAAATGAAATTTTTTTTGAGACAGAGTGTCACTTTGTCACCCTCATTAGAGTACTATGGCATCATAGCTCACAACAATCTCAAATTCTTGGGCTCAAGAGATCCTCTTGCCTCAGCCTCCCCAGTAGCTGGGACTACAGGAGCCCATCACAATGCCAAGCTAGCCTTAGAGATGGGGTGAGACCACCCGCTTGCTCAGGGAGGTCTCCAACTCATAAGCTTAAGCAATCCACCAGCTTCGGCCTCCCAGAGTGCTATGGAATGAATGAAATTATAAGTGGACTGCTTTTCACCCTCCAGATTCTATCCATTATTTCTTTACAGCTTAATCACACTTCCCCTGGCTCCTTCTCTGCTCCTCCTGTCTGAGTGACCATTTTCTCCTCTGCTCACCAATTAACTCTTCCCTTCTTTTTAGAAACCAAGGGCTTGTTTTGGATCCTGTTTTCTATTGTCCCAATTTGACATTAAAATCTTATTATATTGATCTTCTTTTATATTCATTCCACAGATCTTTTCATGTTGCTATAAAATTTTTATCTGTCTTTCTCTAGGAACAGATGAGTTGCCGGAATGCGAACTCAATTCATCTCGCAAGTGTAATAGCTCTTCGTAATAGGCTCTTCATGTAATGTAATAAGTACTTCAGAAAATAATCTAGTGCTCATGGGAGATATATATATATTTTTTCACTTTGAATGATTGGTCTGTGTGCTTAATGCCTCATGAACTCAGCTTTCTGATAGAAATTGAATTTATATTTGCATGTGAACAACCTGCTGATTTTTATTTTAGAAAAACAGAAACAAAGGGAGAATAAGAGAGAAGCAGGAGGAAAGTAAATAAGAGAGAGAAAGAAAATATGAATATATGTTTACATTTATAACTTACTTTATGGTAAGTTTTGAGGACTTATGTATAGCTTCTTTATGGAAGATATTTACAAAAAAAATAAGTGCTAGAGGATTTGACATCAGAGAAAAGGGTAGATGAATAGATGCTTCCTCTGCTTTAGGGACTGTAACGCTGGTAACTTCTGATAATGGGAGCTCTTCAAGCTTTCTCATCGCTGGTACTTACGATATTTCCATGTGTTTCTTCTTGGTAGGGGGTTTAGAAGCAATGGCAGCTCTTTGGGAAGGGGTATTGCAATAAATCATTTGCAATAGAAATGCTTTTACCAAGATAGTGTGCTGTACCCTTGCTAGGAATCTTAAAGATGACTCAAAGCCTTTTTGAAACACTGCCGTATAATTAAAGAAAACCAACTTAATGATCTAACATTTAACGTGATTCTTTATAGTTTTACTATTGGACTGGAAAAGAGTTGCAAAAATAGCTTCATTTAATTAGGATGAGAAACGTAATACACACATGTAGATACATACATATATATTTACTTCATTTAAGAAATTATTATTTGTATAAATAGTCCACTATGTGTGACCAAGGATATTAATTTAGGATCTATGCTTTATTCGTCCCATTCATTCATCAACATGTATTCATTGAGGATGTGTCTTACTATAGACTTTACAAAGACCATAAGAGGTACATACATTCAAGATACAACATCAAGGACTGATAGTCCAATTGGTGAGACGAGACATATACACATCAACAATTAACATCAAGTGGTATGGAATTGTCTGTCTTCAGAATATGAATGATGGAAAATCAAGCAAAGGGAAACAATCTGTGAATCAAGGCAGGCACTCATTCATTTTTTCATGTATCTAACAAGTATATGTAAAGCACATACTATGTTCTAGGTACTGACCTGGATGCTAGATATACATCAAGGACTAACTGTCTGGGTCTCTATCCCTATAGAGTTTATCTTATTTTGAGGCTAAACAAGGAATAGATGAGTAAAAAAGTAAAGAAACAAAGTTGTTTTGGGGAATGATAAGTCAATGAAGGAATGAAGCAGGGTGAAGGGCAGGCTAGTGCCCAAGGGCTCCTGTGTGCATGTATACACTTGCTCACAACCCAGGCTCAGCTTTAAAAAGATGGTCAGGAAAGGCTTTGAGGAGAAACTGGCCTGAAATCATACATGAATAAGAAGAGGGAAACTGCAGACGGGATGGCCTTCTGTCTTATCTTTGGAAGACCAGGAAGGTATGATAGAAGAATGGGAAAGAGATATTCTAGAACATTTCAGACCATCTGAGCTTCTTTCCCTCAAAGATGTGGGGGTGTAGTGTTTTGTATTATGCATGAACTGAAGTGAATCAATGCATTATATTGGCAGCCAGGAGAGCGGTAGCTGTTCACAAGGGAGACTTTTGGCTTTTTGTTCGTTTTTTTGCATCTTCTAAGACGGTCACTCTGGAATGAAAAATACCATAGTAATCAGCACCAAGTCAGCAGCCACTGTGCTGAAACTTTATATAACATTTACTTCTAGAGCTCTTACTTTGTGCCAGGCACTGTTCTGAGAGCTTTGTAAAAGTATGAACTTATTTAATCCTTGTAGCTATTTGAGGTAGATACTTGTCTTTATCCCTCTGACAGATGCAGGAACTGAGGCACAGAGAGTTCTGTTTATGGTGATGTCACTGGGAAATGGTCTGGTTACATGGTCTTACCCTTTCACTATTGTGCCTCCTTTCCATGAAAGGAGCGGGCATCTGTGTCACTCAGGATGCTTCTCAGTGTCCTCAGCCTTGAGCATCCTTGATCAGTGGAAAGAGAATAGAGCCCTTTTCTAATTGCTTAGGGGGTCTGTAGACTTTCTGCCAAGATGGAAATGTTCTCTATCTTCTCTGCCCAATACATACAGTTGCCATGAACAACAAGTAGTGCTTGAATTATAGCTAGTAAAAAGGAGGAACTGAGTCGTTAATTTTTACTTAACACAAATATAAATCTAAAAATTGAAGTAACATAAAGTATTTTTCTGTTAAACACAGACTAATTGGTAGGCCTAATTTTCACAAGATGCAATAACTTGTAACATTTGAAACATTGTGAGACTGTAACAGGAGTGTGGGGTGCATGGATTCTTTCTAGTATCTCATTAGTAATTCTTAATCATATGTTAGGTGGAAAATATTTTGGATATATTTGGTTAAATATAAAATATTTTACCCATGAATATCATCTTTAAAAAAAAAAAAAAGCTAATTAGGATATTTAAGATTACAAATGTGGCTGGAATCCTTGAATATTTCTATCAGAGGGTGTAGACCCAAAGTTCAACCTCATGCTTCTGGAAAGAGTGCTTGAACAAAATTGTGTTTTGGATGGACATTGAGCCATCATCCTAAGAATCAATACTCCATGGGCTTCTGGGTCCTCTTGGTGTTCATTCCAGTTCCCAGTCCCCAGGGACCAACAAGTGCTGTGGCTCTTTAATCCTTAGATCTTGTTGATGGAGTGCCACAGGGAAAGAGGTCTGTAGGAATTTATACATTGCACACAGCATTTGCTTTGTTCAAAAAGGTATGGATGATATTCGAGTTCGGGAGTCTGTTTGTTAATCCCTTATCCCTTCTACCTTTGCTCATTTCTTGGCAATGACTGAGGTCTGCATTACCACTGGCAGGAAGCAGCTGTTCACCCATCCTGATGCTTGAGGGTCATCTCCCATACTTGGTCCCAGAGGTGCTCATGAGGAGGAAGTGAGAGGGCTGCATTTGCCTGGGGACCCTATAGAGCCGGGAAGAGCCTGCCAAACAACGCTGGCCGCTGAAATCCAGATGACAGCAAATATCTTGATATTGTCTGGGTGTGGTTACAGCCCAGTCGCCACACTTTACTCGTGGCTGGAATCCTTGAATATTTCTATTGGGGGGTGTAGGCCTGAGGGTAGATCCAGCTTGTGGCAATAGGGATAGAGATCCAGCTGGTGGCAGCCTCCAAGTCACTGTGGTTTCAAGGAAGCATATGAGTGTATGTAGGGGGAAATGGGGCTCCCCCATGGCTGAGCTACCTCAGGATTACTCTTCCAGGACCACTCTGATGCAGACTTTGGGAACTGGGCAGTTGTTACTTTGCCAGTGCAGAGACCCAATTGTCCAGCGCAACCTAAGCTACTGACAATCGCAGTATGTTCCACTTTGCTCTGCCTTGCTCCTAAGATCCCTCCCATTGACTGCTTAGGTGAACATAGTCCTGGCAGCACATTGGAATTACCTGTATTCTAATGCATAAAGAAATAAACTAGTACCTGGTTCTCCCTCCGTAGATGCTGATGTAATTGCTCTGGGGTGTAACTTGGAAACCTAGGGTTTTTGTTGTTGTTGTTATTGTTTTGTTTTTTTTTTTAAAGACAGGGTCTCGCTCTGTCACCCAGGTTGGAGTACAGTAGTATGATCATAGCTCACTGCAGCCTCGAACCCCTGGGCTCACGAGATCTTCCTACCTCTGCCTTCTGAATAGTAGGGATTATAGGCCCATGCCACCTTGTCCAGCTATTAAAATTTTTTTTTTTTTTTTGGTAGGAACGGAGTCTTACTTTGTTGCCTAGGCTGATCTCGATCTCCTAGAATCAAATGATTCTCCCACCTTGACCTTTCAAAGTTCTAGGGGTATAGGCTTGAGCCACCGCACCCAGCCTTCAATCTGGATTTTAAAAACAAGATCTTAAGTTCTCCTTCTACCCAAGGATCTGATAAATTAGAAAGAACATTCTCAAAGTGTGTCAGAACTACAGGGGATGGGGGCATGGGGAGGTTGTCAAAAATGTAGATTTCTGAATTGTTCATGAGACCTTTGGAATGAAAATATTTGGAAATATATTTTAACCAACTGCCTAAGTAGACATTCAGTACAATCCAGTTTCAACCTCACCATAGTATGTCATTAACAACCTAGTATGAATTTGTTCATTATTTCCTGTTTTTAAAGAAGGCCAGGAAACAAAGTTAATGTAACACTCAAACGGATTTTTACTGGTGAAATTTCAGGGACTTGGGGAGACCTTTTGGGGATGAGGGGTTCTTCCAGATTCCCCTGAAGTGAAGGCATTAAGGTGACCACAAGTTCCTCAAACCAGAGGTGGGACATTGTTCCACTTAGTTGTTCAGGATGGGGGGCACTGTCTCTATGCAGTGGAAAAGCAGCTTATGTCACAGCTTGGCCAAGCCTCCTTGGGTCATTCTCTTCCTCTTCATCCAAGGCTGGGGGCTGCTGGGAGCTTCTGCCATGAGATGCTTGGTTTGCATTTCTTTGCACTGCTGCTGTATCTCCTGGGATCGTTTTTGTTCATTTGTCATGGGGAGCTTGTGTTCAGGGAATTACCACACTTGCTCAGGTAGCAGCACAGAGCCACCCTCTGTGCCGAAATCAAGCCAGCCCACCCCGCATGGTCTAACATTTTCTTTAGAAATAGTAGCTGCAAGCAATTGGTTCCAACCACTCCCTGATTTATTATTTTAGCTACAGAGAGCATATTACACACCCAACCCCTTCAGGAGTTAGAGTTCAGTGTGGGATCAGAGACTGGAATACTCTTTTCATCAAGAAGTGATTCTGAGAGCATGTTGTGTTAGATTGCACATTGAAACAGCAGATGCTGCTTCCCACAGCCTTAGGACCTGGATATAATAGGTTGCTTCTGATCTGAAATCTTGGCATCCCCATTTTCCTCCCTATCATCCTCCAGTGACTCAATCAGAGTAGGTCAGTCCCCATCATCTCAAGCAATTTATTAATCATGTCCATTGCCAGACAAGATCTTAAAGAAAATAACCACTCATCCATTAGGGGACCACTAACATTGTAGAAAGAATACCTGCTTCTCTCACAGAGACTCTCCTGTACTATGCAGGCTGTGTGTATGTGTGTGTAAGCAACGT
The DNA here is from genome assembly GCA_963574355.1 of Loris lydekkerianus. Lineage (NCBI taxonomy): Eukaryota > Metazoa > Chordata > Mammalia > Primates > Lorisidae > Loris > Loris lydekkerianus. Next base: position 21,125 of record CAUYPK010075761.1, read on the forward strand.
GGTGGAGGTTTTAGACACTGTCATTCACCTGCTGGCATGTCGGGTATATCACGTTATTAAGGAGAGAACCTGAAATTCTCTTGGAGTGGCTATAAGAGCACGACTCATTTTAAACTGTGCTTTCTTTCCATCTTCTGGATATTTAGCAGCCAGTGTGTTAGGATGTATTAGGCCTCTCCAGAGCCTAAGTGCAGCTTAAATTGGATGGCCATGTTCTTTGGCATCTACCCAGGGTACTTCTGATACTGAAAAGGAGGTGCTCTTAATAATTACCCCAGAACATCAGGCACAGTGGGATGTGGAGTCTCCTTAGGCATATAGACTTGGCACGATCGACTGTCAAGAAGCTTCTATTCTTGGCTTATTAAAATGCTATGATAGCTGGGCGCAACAGAGAATCCCATTGCAATCCCACGGCTTTGGGAGGCTGAGCCAAGAGAATTGCTTGAGCCCAAGAGTTCAAGAGCAGCCTGGGTAACATAGCAAGATTCTGCCTTAAAAAAAAAAAAAAAAAAAAATAGCCAGGATGGTGGCAGGTGCCTATAGTTCTAGCCAGTTGGGAGAATGAGGCAGAAGGATCTGTTAAGCCCAAGAATTAAAGATGACAATGTGCCATGATGTCACCACTTCATTGCAGCCCGGATGACAGAGTGAGATCTTATTTCAATGATTTTTTCAGTTGGTGTGCTGTGGCACACTGGTGTGCCATGAGAGAATCTTAGGTGTGCTGCAAAAAAATTTTAAAGATCATTCATTTAAATTATTTTCAAAAGAAATTCAAAGCACAGTAAGTATATTCTTTGTTTGCTCTTTTTTTTTTTTTTTTTTTTTTTTTAATAAACATTATTTAAGCGTGAAATGGAGGTTTAACTATAGGCTCAAGTGTGCTGTGAGATAAAAAAAGGTTGAAAAACACTGCTTTATCTCTATTAAAAATTTTTGCCATCAGAAAGAAGTCAGTTGGCATTCTGTTGTAGCAAAGAATTTCTTCCACTGTATTCTAAACAGGTGCTCTCCTGTGTCAACTTAAATGTCTTCAGGGACAGGGAACTTGGTACCACCTGTAGCAACTCATTCTATTGTCAGATGGTTTTTCCTGTTAGACTGAGATTCATTAGAAGACTTTGCTTGGCTCAGCGCCTGTAGCCCAAGTGGCTAGGGTGCCAACCACATAAAACAGATCTGGTAGGTTCGAATCCAGCCTAGGACTGCCAAACAACAATGACAACTACAACCAAAAAATAGCCAGGCGTTGTGGTGGGCACCTATAGTCCCAGCTACAACAGGAGGCTGTGGCAAGAGAATCGCTTAAGCCCAAAAAGAGTTGGAGGTTACTGTGAGCTGTGATGCCATGGTACTCTACTGAGGGCAACACAGGGAAACTCTGTCTCAAAAAAAAAAAAAAAAAAAAAAGACTTTGTTGATATAAGACTGGTAAATATGCTAGTAACTTGTATAATAAAGCTGTAAATCTATAATTTTCTTGGAGAGGGAGAGAAGGTTGCTGTGGTTTGGGCGTTGAGTAGGGTCAATGCCTACCCTTTGCAAACCCATTTGGGGGTCTTGGTCATCACAGCCCTCCTTCCAGCCTTGATGCCTTTTCACCAAAGAACTAAAGGAAAGCTGATGAAACTCCACGGAGTTCCATGAGGGAAGGTGTGATGCAGAGGGTTTCTGGGGGCACTGGAGGCCTCATGAACCCAATTTGGGGACTATTTTTGGTATCATGAACTGAGAGAACAATGGCAAGGACTTAGACCTGGATCTGAAGCTAAGTTCTGCCTCTTGTGCAAGATATTAAAGCTCCCTGTGCCTCAGTGACTGTACCTTCAGAATAGAAATGCCTTTTCCTTCTTGAAGGCAATGGGTCCTTGCTCAGTTAAATTTAGTTGGTGTTCTGCAGCTTCCTCCACACAGAGCTCGTCCCTGCCCCTGTCATGTTGAGTGCTTAAACTGTCTTGGTCCCTCTAAGCCCATAACAAACATTCACAAGAGACTCTTCAAGGAGCTCTTTGGATGCCCTGTTTGCTGTGTGAGGAATGTTCATCTTCAGTTGGCTCCTTCCTTGTCATCTTTCTTCCTTGGGAAAGCACCCCCATCCCCAACCCAGCCCCGACAGCCAGTCAGTGTAGCTCACCTCTCCTTCCCTTCAGAGTCTTCCTTTCTGTATATAATTGTGACTCCCTGGTGGGATCGTTTGTTGTCTGTCCATCCTCTAGACTGTAAGTTTCATGAGTACAGGGCTCCTGGGTTTTCTGCTACATATCTAGGCATGATGCTTGGTAGTCAATCAAGAAATGTTTGTTACGTGAATAGTAAATGAATGAGTGGGTGAATGGTGGGAACAATGAATACCACGCTTTCTACCCTCAAGGAGGAGATGTCAGGCAAGAGACCGAGAAGGAAGCTCGACTGTGATCTAGAGCAAGGAGTGCTTTGATGGCAGCATACTCAGGCTTCCAGAGGCCACCTTCATGGAGTAGCACACTTAGGGTGCTTAGGGGAGCCCAGCAGTTGTCACCTTTCTGTGTCTGTCTGCATAGATTGATTATCCAATAGAAGAAAATAAAAAGAAAAGAAATAAGCAAGTCATAAACAAAAGCCCAATCACTTTGCACACTTGAAATATCATTGAACACAAAATCTTGAGTGGCAACTTATAATTACAAACATGGGTGCTGCTGGAGGGAGCGTGCCAAGCAGATAAGTGTTCTTAGCAAGGTTGGCTGGCACAGAGCATGCAGGAGAAGGCACTTTACTGCCAGAAAGTTCTTATGGGTGGGAGGACCTGGACAAAGAGTACTGCTCTGTCCTCTGGATATGTCTGGAAAAAATGGATGGAGTCATGACCTTTAGTTCCTTTGTTTTTGGAAGCCAAGTGGACACCATTTTTCTTCTTTAACACTATTTCTTTCCAGCAGTAAAGGACAGAGTATGCCGATGGACTCCTGTTTTCCATTTGTGGCTCTTTCTGAATACTTTCTTTGGAAACCAAAGCCTCCTCAGCCACACCTTTATAAGTCATAATTCTGGGTGGACACACGTCTTCAGAAATCTAAGCCCTGCATTGGGGGATTTTTTTTTTTTTTTTTGAGTTTTATTAGCAGCAGTGACATCTATTTCTTTAGTGAATATCTAAATTCATGAGATGTCTTTCTACAGAGAAGATGTGTAAACTTAAAAACAAAAGATCTTGCTGGCCTTGTCCATCCCATTGAACTAGACTTTGAAAATGACTGAATAATTATTTCAAGATAAAGAGTTCTCTGCCCTTTGGATGGCTCCCAAGTATCTTTTTATAGGTATATTAAGGGAATTTTGTCTAAATAGTGCATTCCTCAAACTAAACAATTTTCAATGTTTTTATGTCCATATTCAAAGGGGAGAAAAAGAATATCTTAAAAGAATAAACATTTTATCTTTTACAATGAGTTAAAAGCAGTGGTTCTCAAAACGTGGTCCCTGAGCTGACAGCCTGGGCATCATCTGGGACTTAGTAGAAATGCACATTCTGGCTCGGCTCCTGTGGCTCAAGCAGCTAAGGCGCCAGCCATATACATGTGAGCTGGCGGGTTCGAATCTAGCCCGGGCCCACCAAACAACAATGATGGCTGCAACCAATAAATAGCTAGGCATTGTGGCGGGTGCCTGTAGTCCCAGCTACTTGGAAGGCAGAGGCAGGAGAATCACTTGAGCCCAGGAGTTGGAGGTTTCTGTGAGCTGTGATGCCACGGGCACTCTACCCAGGGTGACAGCTTGAGGCTCTGTCTCCAAAAAAAAAAAAAAAAAAAAAGAAAGAAATGCATATTTCTAGGTTCCCTCAGGTGTACTGAATCAGAATCTTTGGGAGGTTTAGTAATCTGTTTTTGTTTATTTATTTATTTAAAATTTTTTAGAGATAAGAGTCTTGTTCTGTAGCCCCAGTGGGAGTGCAGTGGTACAATCCTATTCACTGTAGCCTCAAAATCCTGGGCTCAAGTGATCCTCCTACCTCAGCCTCTTGAGTAGCTGGGACTACAAAGCTTGTGCCATTGTGCCCATCTAATTTTTCTTTTCTTTCCAAGAATAGCATCTCACTATGTTGCCCAGGCTGGTCTCGAACTCCTGGCTTCAAGAGTTCCTCTTGCCTTGTCCTCCCAAGACATTGGGATTATAGGAATGAGCCACCACTCCCAGCCAGCAATTCACAGGCTCTTCTTCCAGGTCATTCTGATGTACACTCAAGTTTCAGAAGCACTATTCTGGGGGATAAACACCTCCAAAGGCTTTTGAGGCTATGGACTTCATCTGACATCTGGCATCCTGTTTTGCATAATAGGAATGAGAACAGAGTCCACGTTCTGCAGAGTGGAGGCATTCTTCTTCAGCTCTCTGTCCCCTGCCAACTCAGCCCCGAGCCTATAGCGGATACTCAGCAACTTTGTACGATGAATGAACAAATAACTGGAGGACGATACAGGGAGTTCAGAGAAATTAAATCTTGCATATGAAGATCTTTTCACAGAGCTGTGCTGAAATGAGATGAACAGCTAGATTATGACAATGAGAACCCCTAGGGGTTCTGAAAAGATAAAGGTTCTCCTCACTTATGAATTTGAAACATGGAAGAATCATATAATAAGCTTAAGGAAGCCCAAAGTACAATGGGCTGCTAACTATGGTGAAGCCCTTATAACTGTGGAATACGAGTTCCTCCTGCATTCTCTGGTCCTGGCTTTGCTGATGCCCTAACCGTGTACCTGGTTTGCTCCTTGGAGATCCCAAAGTATGAAGCACCGCTGAACATTACACACACACTCTTCCTTTTTTTACTTGACCTCAGGAAGACAAGAAGTGACCTTCCACAGACCCACTCTTTCTCTCTTCTTTTGTTTCAGAGTAAGTGTGAGGCTGAGAGCAGCAAAAAGCTTGACTTAACTGCCCACACTCACATCCCCCCTTGACAAATGCCCATCAAAGTGGAGAACATGTTTTCCTGACTGTCAGTCTCTAGGAAGACAGACCTGTGTTCGTTCCCCTGTGCAGAGTTACAGCCATCTCACTGGGTGAGAGGGGGGTTTGTGAGATAGTTGCATGAAGCTAGGTGACAGCTAAGGCTGTGGATCCTTCCTCTATCAGCAGCGATGCATGTGCGAAGGTTTATGCCGCCGATTCCACTTTCTGATTTTCCAGGCTGTCGTAGTGAGAATTTATGAGTGTGAGGGATGCTGTCTTATGTAGCTTACATGTAAGAATTCAATTGCAAATACAAAAATAACATTTTCTTGGAAGTGAGGGGAGGAGGACGAGATGATCACAAGTGGACAGTTTAAGACCTTCTCCCTGGAGACCTGGATTTCAACCCACTGTAAACTTTAACCAAGGGGCTCGCTTGCTGGTTTCGTTCTCAACAAGGCCAGACCATTGGGGGTTTTTTGGTTTTTGTTTTCTCAGACCATTTGTTTTTATGGTCAGCAGTAGGTTTCTCAGAGGAGAAAATAAAATGGAGTGTGCACTTCGTGTGCTAACAGTGTGAACATGGGCACGCCTGGGCAAGCCCAGCATGGGGTGGGCAGGTGATTTTGCAGTCTGGTCAAAGGCAGTGTCAATGTCACGTTGTTAACTGAATGGTTGTTTAGCATCTTTAGCCAGCTCCCTTCACACTAATCTTTTTAAAATGAAGACGTTTGATGGCCACGTCATTACCGTAGAAGGTGGAGATTGCCGGCTATTTCTAGTGATGCCTTTAAGGTTCCACTGACACACCGAGGGGCTGTGACCAGTTCATCACTGCAGCCTGGCCTTGAGGTTTAGACTCAGAGACCTGTGTCTATTGCACAGGGCATTGGAGATTGTTAGCTCTTCGTAAATGGCTATAAGATCAAGGGTGCACTTTTTTAAAAACAGGACTACAACTATGATTACAAAAGACAAAACAGGGTCTGGCTCCTCTCAGAGTCCCTGATCCCTAAGAAATTCATGGCAGCTTCATGCATCAATGATACACTGCCGGGCTATCCGGCAGGTCCAGAAGAGGGGGGAACAGGGCCAGCCTGACTCCGTCCCCGGGGCTGAGCGGGATGGTGAGTGTCGCGGCCCGAACAGGAACACACGGAGTTGGGAGTCTGTCGAAGCAGGAACTCAACTTTATTACGTCAAGCAGCCGCTTATATAGAGTGTGGGGAAGGGGCCGGGAAAGGTGGTGGGGGATGAGGTGATGTGATGGGTGGTAACAGGGTTGGGCCAATGGCATGGTACCATGTTGGCTGTATCTAGGTAGAGGCAGTTTCAGGCTGGGCCTTGCTGAGTTGTTGCTACGCGGAAGTAGCTCGATGGATCTACTTCTAGTCAGGCTCGGGAAGGCTCTAGCATTTTTGCTCCAGGTCAGCAGTTGTTGGCTGTGGCTCTCTGGATTCACCTGCCTCTATAAATTGCAAAGTGCCCTTTAAATTTCCCAAAGAAGAAAAAGTCTACTTCTCTTCCAAATTTTTTTTTTAAAATGGAGTTTAAGTCCATGTGTAATAATGATAGCCTTTGAGGAAGCTAATACACTGCAGTGTCCTCAGCTGTATCTCAAGTTTGCATGGAGCTGCTCCACAGCAGGGGCTATGTTCAAGTGAGCAGTTCAGCAGCCCACAGCCATGCTCCAGATAAGACCTCAGTGTGCATTTCTGTATAATGCTGGGCTGGAGGGATGTAGCTTGTAAGTGTGTCTATGAGGCAAGAAGAGAGGATATGCCTTGTGCAGGGCTCCCATGAAGCCAACATTTCTTTTCTGGAGGTCTTGTGCAGGGAAAAGATAGGCCCAAGGGTTTTAGAATTTACCTATTAACAAATTGCTGGGAAATTGCTATGCATAGTAAGATTTCTGAAAACACCCTTCTGTGTGTGATGTGGCTACTTTATGTTGCTTTTGCATTAAAAGCATTATTATTAATGATGAAAGAGGGAAAGACCTTGATTGGTTGTTTACATCTTACTATTTTAAGAAACATTCACGTTCCCAAAGGTTAAAAAAATGAACCAAATCTCTCTCTCTCTTTTTTTTTTTTGAAGACAGAGTCTCACTATGTCGCCCTTGGTAGAGTGCCGTGGTGTCATAGCTCACAGCAACCTCATACTCTGGGCTTAAGTGATTCTCTTGCCTCAGCCTCCCAAGTAGCTGGGACTACAGGCACCCACCACAATGCCTGGCTATTTTTTTGTTGCAGTTGTCATTGTGGTTGTTTAGCAGGTCCTACTCAAGGACCTACGGGTGCCGCGCCAAATAAACCAAATCTTTTAAAAGTTGTTTTCAAAGGCTTAGAAAGATTTTGAGATAATAATGTTTCCAAATTTTATATAATTCAGTATTTCCTTTAATCAATCTAAGATGTATTTATGAGTATATTTTTATGTTTCAGATATTACTTATATTGATTTCAATGTACTTATTGAGCTGAGCATCCAAAATTTAGGTTTTTGCCCAGGTCGTGTTTGATGACTAGTGGTAGAGTTCAGAGGCTTTATGTAAAGTGATCATTTCTTATCACGTGGACTTCAGAAAATTTTTAAATTAAGATATACTTTATATATCTTTAAAGTCACCTTTTTAGTGTTCCGTCAATGAGTTTTGACAAATGTATATGGTTATGTAGCTACCACAACAATCAATACATAGAATATTTCCATTAACTCAAAAAATTTACCTGTGCCCTTTTTTTGGTATTTTAAAATTTTAGATTTTATTCTTAGGTGTATGACCCATTTTGAATAGATTCTTGTGTAGAGTGTGAAGAAGTGTGGATCTAATTTCTCCTTTCTTCCTCCTTTCCTCCCTTTCTTTCCTTTTTTTGCAAGTGAATGTCCAATTCTAACACCATTTGTTGAATTCCCTTTTTGTCTTTGTTGAAAATCAATTGACTATATATGTAGACATCTAACATTTCTGAGCTCTCTCTCTTTTTAAAAAGTAATTAATTAATTAATTATATTGAGACTGAGTCCCAAGCTGTCGCCCTGGGGAGAGTACCATGGCATCACAGCTCACAGCAACCTCAAACTCCTGGGCTTAAGCGATTCTCTTGCCTCAGCCTCCAAGTAGCTGGGACTACAGGCACCCATCATGACGCCCGGCTATTTTTTAGTTGTAGTTGTCATTGTTGTTTGGGAGTCCAGGGCTGGATTCGAACCTGCCAGCTCTGGTGTGTGTGGCTGGCACCCTAGCTGCTGAGGCGCCAAGCTGAGCTCTCTTTTTTATCTTATTGATTCAAAGACAGGTCTTTGAATCTCACAAATTTTAAAATCATTAATATGATTAAGGCCTAACATTTACCATCATTACTATTTCACTACTTACTTAGGCTGTGACATACCATTTTTAAAAAAATGCCCTAGGCAGCTGTAACTCATTGACATGACATTTATATTTCAGAGCTAAATTACAGAGATTAAATTTGGATCAACACCTTTAGTACTTATATCCTGAAACTAATTATGCTGCTAGTATAATGAAATGAAAATGTTAACATATTTAAACCTGTCATGTGTGAAAATATTTCAGATATCACAATGAAACTATTTATGCTATCCTTGTCACGGGTTGTCTCTGGTCCCATAATTACTTTCTAGTTTCTAGACGATCTGTTACAACAGACCCTATTATCTCCCATTTCTTGAGGACATCAGAACCAGGAGTAACCAGCTGGTTAAGGCTAAATGAAATGTGTTCTAAGCCTCCTGATTCAGCCACCCACCTTTATTGTGCTTATGGTCCCTTATTTGAAGGGATTCCTGTCATCAGAGGACATCTCTGTGTCCTCTTAGTGTTCAACGCTTGGGGAAGAAGTCAGCAAGGGTCAGAGGAGGAGCTTATTTCACATACTGGCTCCAAATTTCAATCTCGTAGGTGGCACTTGTGAAGTGATCCCAGGGCATTTACTCATACCTCCCTGTGTACTATGTCCCAAGACATGACTGCCAGAGGCAGCCATTTAAAAATATGATGTTCACAGTGTATGACACACCTCTTGGGGGTGGGGCATAATTATAAGAAGGATTTTGTTTAATAAATGCAATCAGTGTAACCTAATTCTTTGTACCCTCAATGAATCCCAAACAATAAAAGAAAAATTAAAAAAAAATGTTTATGTTGATCCCACTTTTCAGATACTGTGAAAACAGTCCCATGGATTTCAATGTATTTACATCTCTGTGCACCTGAACTATTATTACCTTAGAAGTGGGATCAGTGGACTTTCTATTTTGATACACAGTATTCTTTAGAAAAGCACCACCATTTCTACTCTCACCGATAGCATGCGTGTGTAAGGGCCACCTTTCCCTATACTCTCACCAGCATTGGGCGTTAGCTGACTTTTTCATCTAGGTCAGACCATATTCAAAGTAGAAACATGGTATTTTATTCTTTAGTTTTCATTTAATTATTCATGAGGTTGAGTATCATTTCATACACTGAATAGTCATTTGGATTTTTTCCGTGAATTGCCTGTTCACATCTTTTTTTCTACTGTGGTGTTTATCTTTTCTACTGCTTACAACGTTGTTAACATTTTGCCTTGCATACATATTTTATAGACATTTCTCCCAGTTTGTTGTTTGTCTTTTAATTCTTTTTTTTTTATGTCAGACGGGTAATGTGCCAATGTCGAAACAAGATTTGTGGGAGGCACATCTCACGCATGCACGTGAAAACCCAATCATCATGCTTATGAACTGCAAAAGGATCTGTCTTTTAATTTTGATTCTATGTTTTGCCAAATGTACCTTAAAATGTACTTTAGTATTTATATGCAATTAAATCTGTTGATATTTTCCTTTGTGGCTTCCAGTTTTTCACACTTTTTCCACTCAAATCTTATTTAAATGTACTTATTATTCCAAATGATCTTTGAAAATCTTCTAAGAATCAATCTGCTTTGTTATGCTTTTCATATTTTCTGTCTTTCTTGGTAACCACTTTTAACATTATAAACTGACATAGTAGAAAATTTATTTCTTAGCTCTGCCTGCTTTTGTTCAGAGTGTAAATGGCCATTTGATTTCAGTGAGTTCTTTGACTTACGTTAGTAACATGTACCTTTGTGGTCATATTTAGTTCTGATATAAATTGGGCTTTGTGTTCAATACTAATTTTCAAAGCTTGGCAAACTGAAGAATCAAACATTACTCATTTTTCACCATTTAATGCTGCGTGATTAACTTTTACATTCTATAAAAGCTTGCCATATACCAGGTTCTTGAATCATAAATTCCATTTGTAGTTATTTGTTTTTAAAGGCTTAATATTCTGTTCTTTTTATTCTACTACGTCTTTTTTAATCCTTTGACCCATGTATCCTATATAGGTATTTATTGTATATACAAAGACAGTAGAACGTCCATAACTGGCCACCTCCCTACATCCATGACTTCCTTGAGTTGACCTAATTTTCATTAACTGGACATACACCACATGTGTGTATCAGTATAGTAGCCCTAGTTCCTTATGTTGATCACCCCTGTATGTTGACCAATTTGTTAGTCTCTTCAGTGGATCAACTTACAGATCTTCTACTGTAATTGCTTTCTTTTGTCAAGGCATTACTCAATTGCTTTTTACTGCAGGAATTCTTTTTATTTCATTTCTCTGCTTGTCAGAATTTCAAAGTATAAATCTCTGAGAGATCAACCAGAATTTTATACTTAGATCAAGTGAGAGATTTCTCTATGAGACATATGAGACTTGTACAAGATCTGACTATTAAGTTCATGAACTTGCCACCATGGGGTTACCTTGGTATATCAGTATCTCATAGCTGTGTTTGTGTCAACATGTGGTAGTATGCTGAGTGGTGTTCATTATTGTTGCTGCATGTTTTTTGTGTGCCATACAACAACAGCTCTGTGGTCATTCCAGAAAAAAGGAGTTCCAAAATTACTTTGAAGGGTGGACTAAGTACTGGTGTTGGTGCAGTTTCCTAAGAGGAGTACTTTGAAGGGGACTATAGTGATATTCAGCAAAGAGGTAAGTACTTTTTCTAGGATGAGTTTGTGAACTTAATTGTCAGACCTTTCAGTTTGGCAAAAATAAAAATCATTAATATAGAAACCTCAAAAATGGCTCAGTGCTTGTAGCTTAGTGGTTAGGGCACTGGCCACATACCCCGGAGCTGGTAGGTTCAAACCCAACCTGGGCCTGCTAAACAACAATGACAACTATAATGACAACTACAACAAAATAGCCAGGTGTTGTGGCGGTTGCTGTGGTGGGTGCCTGTATTCCCAGGTACTTGGGAGGCTGAGGCAGGGAATCCACCTAAGCTTAAGAGTTTGAGATTGCTGTGAGCTGTGATGTCACTGTACTCTTTTGAGGGCTACATAGTGAGACTCTCTCTCCAGAAAAAAAAGAAACCTCAAAATTAAAAATAGGAAAGTAATAACCCTTGATCTTGCTTCCCTGGAAAATGTTGGACAAATTTCACTTAAGATATGGGCAGTAATTTTTTTTTTATTCTTAAAAAGTAAACTTTTTTATTTTGGAAACTTTCAAACATACACCAAAGTACAGTATGAGGAACCCCACACGCCCATTACAGAGTTTCAACGATCATCAGAGTCTGCCATTATTACTAATCATCTCTTCTACATCTTTCCATATAATTTTTCTTTTCTTTCTTTCTTTCTTTTTTTTTTTTTTTTTTAAAGAAAAAGACACAACTAAAAAGATTGTTGGGGATTCATTGAGGGTACAATAAGCCAGGTTACACTGATTGCAAAGTCCCTGTTGCAATCGTGTTTTGTCCCCAAAAGGTGTGGCACACACCAAGGGCCCACCCCCCTCCCTCTGCTTTTCCTTTCCCCACCCCACCCTCCTTTCTCTCTCTGCTCTCCCCTTCCCCCACCCCTACTGTGACCTTAATTGTCATTAATTGTTCTCATATCAAAACTGAGTACATAGGATTCATGCTTCTCCATTCTTGTGACGCTTTACTAAGAATAATGTCTTGCACTTCCATCTAGGTTAATACAAAGGACGTAAAGTCTCCATTTTTTTTAATGGCTGAATAGTGTTCCATGGTATACGTATACCATAGCTTGTTAATCCATTCCTGGGATGGTGGGCATTTAGGCTAATTCCACATTTTGGTGATTGTAAATTGAGCTGTAATAAACAGACTAGTACAAGTGTCCTTATGATAAAAAGATTTTTTTTTTCTTTTGGGTAGATGCCCAGTAATGGGATTACAGGATCAAATGGGAGGTCTAGCTTGAGTACTTTGAGGTTTCTCCATACGTCCTTTCAAAAAGGTTGTACTAGCTTGCAGTCCCACCAGCAGTGTGAAAGTGTTCCTTTCACTCCACATCCACGCCAGCATCTGCAGTTTTGAGATTTTATAATGTGGACCATTTTCACTGGGGTTAGATGGTATCTCAGGTTGGTTTTGATTTGCCTTTCTCTAATAGATAAGGAAGGATGATGAACATTTTTTCATATGTTTGTTAGCCATTCATCTGTCTTCTTTAAAGAAGGTTCTATTCATGTCTCTTGCCCATTGATATATGGGATTGTTGGCTTTTTTCATGTGGATTAATTTGAGTTCTCTATAGATCCTAGTTATCAAGCTTTTGTCTGATTCAAAATATGCAAATATCCT
>CAUYPK010075762.1:0-11398 GCA_963574355.1 Loris lydekkerianus
AGAATTGCTATCAATTTCTTCTTTTAAGGAGGTGTTTGGATTGCATTCACTCAGAAAGCTATTCACAGTCCCCAAATGTGTTTGTTTGTTTTTTTTTAAGTGCTCATCTTTATTGTACCTTTAAGGTTTTATTAAAGTTAAAATTTTTGGTACATTTGTTTTTTGTTTGTTTAGCAGGCCCCAGGCAGGTTGCAAGCAGCCAGCCCTGGTACATAGGGCCAGTGCTCTAACCTTTGAGCTCTGGGCACCCAGCTTTTTTGATACATTTGTAATTTATTTTGATTTAAAGAGCTAGATAGGAAGACACTAGGTTAATTTGTTTGTTTTTCCAAATGATTACCTGGGTGTCCTAATTCCATTCCATGAATACTCCTTTTATTTCAACTAATTTGAAATACTAAATTACGTGGGGGGGGGGGAGGAAAGAAGAAGGAAGTTAATCTGTTTGTCCAAACTGTTTTGGTTCCCCTGACATTGGTAATGTGGTTTGGGCTTTGAAGATTTTTACATAAAGAGATTCTATTTCATTAGCACTGAAGAATGAAACCACATCCCAAAACTATCCTAGCTTATTTGTTGTGAAGAAGGTAGTAGTGGACACTTTGAAATCTCTTAACTTTTAGTGGGGACAAAATGTGCACTGATGCCATGAAAATTCTTTTGACAGCATCCCCTTTAAAAGCAGTCCTTCCTTTTAAAAACACAGGCATTGGCTTATATTGGGTACAGTAAGAAAGTATTTTGCTTTGGAAACAAATATGTTGTAGAATGTGCAGTATATTTATTCTTGAAATGAGCTATGTTGTCCTAAAATTAAGTTATATTTTCTTATACACCTTTTAATTTTGATAATTTCAAATTTAGTTTGTCGTCTGTTTATTACAGAAAAATCTAAAAGCGGGTGTTTAACTGGCTGTTTTAAGATTCTAGGCTGTTTAAAATAAAGTATAAATCAATGCTCTTCCAAATTAAAAGAAAATCTATATTAAGACAATTGTCATTCCTAATTTCCTTTGTATACTTATATTTTCTTAGAGAGAAATTCATGTTAACTCATAGGTTGTCCAGCTGAATTTCTTTTTCCAGATAATGTAAGCATACTCTAATGCAATGATTAATAATAGTGGGTAATAAAGTGATGGTACTTCCTTGTTCGATTTGCTCTGCAGAGAACATTAAATTAGGGGAAAAAGAAAGATGCATTGCATGAAACAAGGAACAGAGTGCTTGCTGATCCTGTCTATCTTCAGAACAAAAAGCCATTTGAGTACAACTATAGCATAGAATGTGGAAGGTAGAAAACTTCTTTCTTTTATTAAAAATAATTTTAATTTTACAAATGTTAGTAAATACAATAATAACTTGTAGGAAAATGTTACATATATGCTTTTTGTCCCATACTTTATATATAGTAGCATCTTAAATAAATGATGAATTCTGAAGTGACCAGTATAGTCCATGAGTATACTATAAACCAGTATGCCTCCTAGACAGTATCATATTGTTTTGGTATTTATTATTATTATTATTATTTGAGATAGAGCCTCAAGCTGTCATCCTGGGTAGAGTGCCATGGTGTCACAACTCACAGCAACCTCCAATTCCTGGATTTAAGCCATTCTCTTGCCTGAGTCTCCCGAGTAGCTGGGACTACAGGTGTCCGCCACAACTCCTGGCTATTTTTTGGTTGTAGTTGTCATTGTTGTTTAGCAGGCCTGGGCTGGATTCGAACCTGCCAGCTCTGGTGTATGTGGCTGGCACCTTAGTTGCTTGAGCTACAGGTGCCGAGCCTGTTTTGTTGTTTAAAGTAAATGGTTGAGTAATTCATGTAGCCCCAAGTTGGACTATTCATTAACTAATTTGATCCTCACAATAAAGGAGTAAATTTAAGTTTACAGAAATGAAAATTTTCAAGCTTGAAAAAAATATTTTACCCGGGAATGAATTGTGAGACTTTTTCCTAGTAAATCATAAGAATTAGAACTTATTTTCATCTTGTATTTATTCCTTCATCATAAATTTAGTGATTGCTTATGAGTACTTTAGAAGCATCTTATTATACTTATGTAATACACATTATTTTTTTAAACCACTAATTAAAACTTATACAGTTTAAAAACAATTTAGATGTATGTCATAAATGTGAAGCAGTAAATTTAATTTTTTTTGTTTGCCTCAGTTTCTAATTAAATACACTTAATATTGCTAACATCCACATTGTGACTTTCATTGTGGTAAACTAGCATAAAATATATTTTTTGTTCATTGGTTTCAAAGTATTTTACAGGAAAAATTATAATTGAGATCATGTGAGGAGATTATTATTTTCTTACACTCTCAAAGATTTCTTTATTATTATTATTATTATTTGTAGAGACAGAGTCTCACCTTATCACCCATGGTAGAGTGCCATGGCATCACACAGCTCACAGCAACCTCCAAGTCCTGGGCCTAGGCAATTCTCTTGCCTCAGCCTCCCAAGAAGCCAAGACTAATGGTGCCTGCCACAACACCTGTATATTTTTTTATTGCAGTTTGGCTGGGGCTAGGTTTGAACCCACCACCCTTGATATATGGGGTCAGAGTTCTATCCACTGAGCCACAGGCAATGCCCTAATTTTTTTATAAGTATTAAGTTTGTGTGTATGTAGAGCAAGTAGAATGTATATACCACACTTTGTAACAAGATAGAAAAATGGTTTTGAATTCGGTATGGTTCAGAGTACTGTTCTCAAAGTCGGTATAAAATGAGAAAGAATTCTTAGATCTATACAAGTTTCAGATTTTCATAATTACTGTTCCTACATTTTGTTCCATGTTTTTATTTTTCAAGTATGAAACAGTGAAAAGTTTCTGAGTAATTGAAACCATTCTCTCAGGAATCTGATCCAGGCCTGAGCCTCCTTTCCTCCCCCCCTTTCTAGAACCTCCTTTCTTTTCCTAGCAATCTTTCAGCTCCCAGGCAGGAGCTGAGAATCCCTTAGCTTTGCTTTAATGGCCAGGTTGCAGACCTGGCCTCTGATGTGTTTTAACATTACCTTTTGAATTCAAGGATTACCCCCAGCCCTTCATAATTTTCTGTATCCTAGCAGATATTGGAATGATGGGAAATAGAAGCAGCAAATATGTATTATTGCCTAAAGTGATAATTAAGACAGGAGGGTGATAGAGTGGAATTCAGGATCAAAAGAATTTTTTTTTATTAAGTCATATACACATAGATCATGAATACATTTATGATTTTGTGGGGTACAATGTGTTGATTTTTTAATACAATTTGGAGGGCTTACATTAAACTAATTAAAATAGCTTTCACCTCATTTACTTGACTATTGTGTTAAGACATTTGTGTTCTATATTTGATAGATTTAACTTGGACCCTAGCAATATGCTCCATAGTCTAAGGAAGTTTTGTTAATACATAGTATATAAGACATATGTCAATATGTTTATAAAGTGAATGGAAGTTGGGATTTGAGAGAAGTTAACAAGTAAGGGCCTTTTGAGGTTTTACAGTACGAACTTGTATTGGAAAGAAGTAGTCATCTAATCTCATCCATCTTTGAACAAATACTTCACATTGAGTATTCAGGATGTGCAGGGTGTGAAGATGGAAAAGACACACCCTAGCCCAGGGTCTAGTGGTGTGTGTGTGTGTGTGTGTGTGTGGATGTTCAAGGTTTATTATTAGTAAATCACAAGACAGAAAGAATAAAAGTTGGAAAAGCAAGAAAGTAAGTTGGTTGTGCTCATCATTATGTTTCTTGTGGCTGGTAGGCATATGGTAATTCTCTTTGAAGGAGAGGTGCTGCCTCCCACCAGATCCTGCATAGCACAGGGTGTCCATAAAATTTGTGTGCAGTTAAAAATTTCCAACTATTTTAAATTGCATATGAACTTTATGGAAACCCTGTATTTTGCAATAATATCCTCAGTAAACATGAGTTCTCTCAGATATGTTTTTCAGATTCCATAGATATTGTCAACCCTATTAGATAACATCTAATAAATTTCCTTGAAAAAATGTGCTTCATATATTTAATTAATGAAAGAAAAAAAATGATTTTTTTTTCAAGATACTGTAAGTTCACATGAATTTTTAAGTTGTTTATTTGGAATATTAAAGCACATGAAAGGTAGGGAGGTAGAGAAAAAAGTAATTCTAGATTTTATTTTCCTAGAGGTAGAATGTCTCTGTTTTTTGTAATTACATCCTCGGGGTTTTTAGAAGATAATATTCTTTAAATTTTGATTGTGTGTTCAAATTGCTTCACTGTACCCTTAGAGGTAAGAGATAAGGAAGTATAACTGTTACTTTATGTATTTCTGAGTTAGGCATATGGGATCTGAGAGCCCTGTTAGTAAAGGTAAAAGATGAGGATATTATACTGTGTACACCATACATAATGCCCTAGGGCAGTGGTTCTCAATCTTCCTAATGCCACAAAGTGTTTTCATTGTTAAAAAGGGGTCCTGACCTGCAGGTTGAAAACCGCTGCCCTAGGGTAAGGTGTGCTGTATTTTGAAGTTA
Source organism: Loris lydekkerianus (assembly GCA_963574355.1). Taxonomy (NCBI): domain Eukaryota; kingdom Metazoa; phylum Chordata; class Mammalia; order Primates; family Lorisidae; genus Loris; species Loris lydekkerianus. Next base: position 4,532 of record CAUYPK010075762.1, read on the forward strand.
ATAAGACAGCAGTTTCTTTGTTTATATCACGGTGGTGAGCAAGGTGATGCCTGGGGACAGATTCTGCCTGGCCTGGTGAAGGATCTGTCCCTCAACCCCCATGCCATAAATGGTGAAGCACCTCACAGGCATCCCCGTGGTTCAGATTTCTGCAGGAGAAGCCCAAAGCATGGCCTTACCCATATCTGCAAACATTTACTCATGGGGAAAAAACAAATTTGGACAACTAGGCCTAGAATCACACTGAGAGTATGGAATGTATTCCCAGACTCATATTATCAACAAACAAGATTAGCAAAGATATATTATAATCAAACTGTCAAAAATAAAAGACAAAGAGAGGATCTTGAAAACTGCAAAATAAAAGAAAGATACCATGTATAAGCAAGTTCCAAAAAGACCAGCAACAGATTTCTCAGGAGGAAACTTACAGGCCAAGAGTGGTATATATCGAAGTGCTGAAAGAAAGAAACCTGCCAAATGATACTTTAACTGGTAAAGCTGGCCTTCAGGAATGAAGGAGTAATAAAGACTTTCCCAAACAAAGTCTGAGAGAGTTCATCACCACCATATCTGTCTTACAAGATACGCTAAAGGGAGTTCTACAAGTTGATAGAAATGGATGATACTTAGTTACATCAAAATATATGAAAGTATAAAACTCACTGATTAAGTGCACAGTCAAATTCAGAATAATTTAATCAATGTAATCTAACAAATTTAATGCAATATATAGGATAATATTTAAAAATAAACATATCCTATATCAAGCACACAAAGTAAATTCAGTGTGAGTTCAAAATGACTTGCTTTTCTTCCAGAGGCTTAAGAAATCTGGACCCCCCTGGGTTACTCGCAGAGATAGGCTTTTTTGGAGTTCTAAAAATTCCTTAGGCCTTTTTCTCTGAAGCAGTACACCCTGTGAAGCCTGAGGTCCAAGGGCATGCCGCCCTTCCTCAGAGATATGGGCCAGAGGGTTGACATATGTTAACGACATATTGTCAGAGGTCTATAGATATTCTGCCCTGAAGGAAGGACACAGTCATTACTTCATACTGAGTAAACTGAGTGAATGCTTGAAGATATTCCTCTATTAACTCAGTTCCCCTGTAGCTACTTTCGTCTTTGTGCCCTGCTCGGAAATTACTCACTGTCTAGAAAAAGAGATTTACTACAAAAGTGATTGTATTGATATGTAAAAAAGAAAGTAAGAAAATGAGAATACTAATAGATAAGTGATTAAGTGTGTACGTGACTGAAAAGGTATAAAACCTAAACTTGGAATAAAGAACTTTGCTATATGCCATACCACACACTGTATAGTCTGTTTCTTGACTTAATAATTACAGGAGCGGGTTTACACCACGGCAAAGCTGCTGTTCGTTCGCATCTCCGGTCACGCAACACAATATTTATCAAAATTACAATGCCATTTTTCACAGAGCAATAAAAAAACAAAAATAAAATTCTAAAAATCATATAAAACCACACACACACACACACAAAAAAAAAAAAAAAAGGCAAAGCAATGTTGGCAATGGAACAAAACTGGAGACATCACAGTACTTGACTTCAAAATAATATATATACCACAAACATGCAGTAATAAAAAGAATGGTACTGGCATAAAAATAGACACATAAACATATAAAGCCTAGAAATAAACTCATGTATTTATAGTTAATTAATTTTTGAGAAAGATGTCAAGAAAGTACAATAAGAAATGGACAGCTTCTTCAATAAATGGTGGTGTTAAACCTGGATATCCAAATGCAGGAAAATGAAATTAGACACTTCTCCAACATCATATAAAAAAATCTGGCCAGGCATGATGATTCATGCTTATAATCCTAGCACTTAGGCAGGGGGTTGGGGAGGGGGCAGAGAATCACTTGAGCACAAGAATTCAAGACTGGCCTGAGCAAAGCAAGACTCAGTCTCTACAAAAAATAGAAAAATAGCCAGGCGTGCTAGCACATGCCTTTAGTCTCAGTTTCTTGTGAGGCTGAGGCAAGAGAATTGCTCAAGCCCAGGAGTTCCAGGTTGCAGTGAGCTGTGATGGTGGCACTCTAGTCCAGAAGTCAGAGCAAGACCCTGTTCCAGAAAATAAAAAAAGTATTGATCCTAGTATTCAACTCTGAGATATTTCAGACAACACTGGTCATTTTAGGCTCAAATTCTGGAAACAGCATATGGTATCTTAAAATTTCATTTTAAATGCATTAAACTTACATATCTTGAATTTATCAATACAAAATTCAACTTTTATTATTCGGTTGTACTTTCTTAAACATATATTGTAAGTCTAATGCTAAGTTTATCTTAGAATATTTAACTGGAAGTTTATGTTTTACAATTTTGAAAGACTTCTTCTACCATCCAGTTCTGTGTGGTTTGAGGAGCCTGATGTTCTTCTATTTCCTGTCTGTTAGACATGATGTTTTCTCCCTCTTTAAAAACTTTTAGGTTCTTCCTTTCAAACTTGATGTTTTGAAATTTCTCAACAATATGATTTTGAATGAGTCTATTTTTATTCATTGTAGTAAGAACCTGATGAGCTGTTTCAGTATGGCGACCCATGTTTTGCATTAGTTATTTTTGGTTATTATTTTAAAACATTATGGAGGTACAAATATTTTTGGTTACATGGATCACTTTTGCCTGAGTCATGGTCATAAGTGTGCCCGCCATGCAGCTGGTGTTCACTGTACCTGTTAGGTAGGTTTTTGTTCATCCCCTCCTCCCCCATCCATCAAGTTTTACCACCTCTAAGCCAGTGGTTCTCAACCTTCCTAATGCCTCCTAATGCCATGACTCTTTAATACAGTCTCTCATGAGTTGTAGTGACCCCCAAAACCATAAAATTATTTTCATTGCTACTTCATATCTGTAATTTTGCTACTATTATGAATCGTAATGTAAAAATCTGATATGCAGGATGTATTTTCATTGTTATAAAAAAGTCTCGACCCACAGGTTGAGAACTACTGCTCTAAGCACATGCGTACTCTTCAGTTAGTTCCAATTTAATAGCAAGTACACATAGGTCTGTTTTTAAATCCTACATCCAATATATGACACTCAGGAAAGCATCCTAATTTTTCTAAGGCTCCCTCTGAGGCAGTGAGGTTACCACAACACCAAATTAATTTGGTTTGTGTGAGAGTTAAATGAAAAAAACAAACAAACAAACAAAAAAACAACTCTGTGGATGACAGCATTTGTCACATGAAACACTCCCCATATGGCCAATATCACTATTCTCACATTCACAGTGTATAACTTGATGTGTTGATATCTGTACGTGTTGTGGTATTGCCAAATCTAGCTATTTAAACATGTACTACCTCACACAAGTTGTGTGAGGAAGATACATAAAATCTACTCCCAGCAATTTTAAGTGTGAGATACATAGTTACCAACCACAATTCTCCTGAAATAAGTCAGAGAGATGTATGGAGGGGATGCTATCAGGAAGGCCACAAACTAGTTTTGCTAGTCCAGGATCCTACATTGCAGATGGCCATTACGTCCCTCAGTGCCCTCCAATATGTGGCTGCTTCACATTTTCTCCTTGTCTTCTGTGATAATGCTGGTGCTCATCCATGCCTCCTTCCCAGCCGCATTCTCATCCAGGTCTCCCATCAACTGACAAACAGGAAGTTTTTATGGATCTAGCTGAGGCTAAGCAATTAGGCCTAAGTAATATTGCTAGGGCACTGGCCTGTGACTTTATAGTAATTTTTTCAAAAAGTCAGAAATGAGGTGTTGTCATGTAGCCAATATTTTTCTTGATTTATTTAACTTGCATAGATGCAAAAATAATTAATATTTTGACTTTTTAAGTTTCAGAAATTTAAGGGTGTACAAGTGTTTTTCTTACGTGGATACCTTGTATAAGTTTAAGTCAGAACATTTGGTATTCCCATCACCAGAATGTGTTCATTGTACCCAACATGTAAAGTTTTTGTTTGTTTGTTTGTTTTTGTGGTTTTTGGCCAAGGCTGGCTTTGAACCCGCCACCTCCAGCATATGGGACTGGCGCCCTATCCCTTTGAGCCACAGGCACCACCCAAAGTTAAGTTTTTATCCCTCATTCTTCTACCCCTTCTTAGTTGCCAATGTCCCTTACATTTTTTTTATGCCCATGTGTACCCATTGTTTAGCTCTCACTTACATCATGCCCCTGTCAGAATTCCCACTATTAAAAAGTCAAAAAAAGATAGATTCTAGTTTGTATTCAAAGAGAAAGGAATGCTTATATACTGTTAGTAAGACTGCAAATTAGTAAAACCTCTAAGGAAAACAGTGTGGAGAATCCTCAAAGAAATAAATGTAGACCTACCATTGGATCCAGCAATCCCACACTGCTGGGTATCTACCCAAAGGAAAAGAAGTGATTTTATAAAAAAGACTCTGCACTTGAATGGTGATCACAGTACAATCCAACATAGCCCCTGAGTGCTAAGCACTTGTAGCCGCAGCCCTCCCTACACAGAAGAGAACTTGCCAGCTGGCACCGTCTGTCCAGCCCGCAGGCTGAGGTCAGCACCCTTGGTGACCCTGAGGCATTGCGGGGAGAACTAGGTCTGGCCGCTGGCGTGAGACCTGCAGCTACCACGTTCTCACCATAGGCGGTCCCGCGAGAGCTTCCATCAGTCTCTGCGCTCTGCCCGCTGTGAACACATGCTGGGACGTGGTCCTGCCTTCGCCTGCGCACTTGTGCTCAACAGTTTTCTTGGCCTTACTTGGTCTAAGGTGGGAGCCAAGAAGCTCCTATGAAGTTGTTGACTGACAATGTGGGCTTCCTGGATTGAGCACAGACTCGGAGAAGGTGAGGAGGCGGTGGAAAGCCAAGAGGCCAGGCGATATGATGGCTTCTGCAGTGAAGAAAATCTGGGGGTCGGAGAGTAAGAAGATCTAGGAGTCCCCAGGGAGACTCCACTCCCTGTGTTTTCTTCAGTCCCTATTACTGCGTCCACAAAATCATCTTAGAAAAATCCAGGAAGTTCCCTTTGCTGGTGACGCAAAGAAAGTGGAGCAGATGGTTTTCTCCGTGAAAAAAATAGTGTGGATGATACAAGAAGAACAGATACTAGGAACGAAGAGGCCAAGATCGTGGCTGAACCAGCTGGGAGGTGGGGTGCCGGGTATCCCCCTTCCCAGGACAGTCGTCCCTCCTGTCTCCCCCATTTCTGGGCCAGCCCTCCCTCCTGTCTCCCCCCATTCACGGGCCAGCTTGCCTCCTGTCTCCCCCCATTCCCAGGCCAGTCCTCCCTCCTGTCCCCTAGGGGACTGGGCTTTCCTCTCTCCACAGGCACCTGGGATGGAAAACTTTGGAGGGTGTTTTTTATGAGCAACAACACAAAAACAAAACTTAAGCAGGTTTACAATCCACGCATCATTTCCCTTCTAGAGATTTTATTGACAATTGCAAAATGATATCACTAACAAAATTAAGTATATGCAGAGGTTTTTTGTTTGTTTGTTTTTGTATTATTTATTCTTTTGTTTGTTTGTTCGTCTGTTTGAGACAGTCTTACTTTGTTGCCCTGGGGTTGAGTACTGGGGCATTATAGTTCACAGCAACTTCAAACTCCTTGGCTCCAGCAATCCTCTTGCCTCGGCTTCCTGAGTAGCTGGGAGTACAGGTGCCTGCAACAATGCCCAGCTATTTTTAGAGATGGAGTCTTGCACTTACTTAGGCTGATCTCGAACTCCTGAGTTCAAGTGATCCACCTGCCTCTGCTCCCGGGGTGCTAGGATTACAGGCATGAGCCATTGCACCTGGCTTGCAATGTTTTATTTTTAATGTACACGCTTCAAAACACTACATTATAGAAAGACAAATAAAGAGAAAAAAAATTGGCCCAACTTCTGGGCTAAAACTTCTTCAGATAAAATTCAGTATCCATTTTATGTCTATTTGTGGCTGCGTATACAAACTCTTTACTGGCCTTATAAACAAACTGAAGTGGGAAGATGGTTTTCATGTTTTTAAGTAGGAAGATTTGCTTTTCTCAAAATGTGAACTTGTTTCTTTTACATAGACTAAATAAAAACCCAAAGTTTTAAAACTTTTGAGTTACAGTTGTGAGGTCAATGAGAAAATTTTTGTAATGTATTTAACAAATAGATGCCCTTCTAGATATCAAAATAGATGATTCACTCCCACAAATTAATCATTTAATAACAGAGAAAAAAAGATAAGTGAATGGAACAGAATAGAAAATCCAGAAACACCCAGATATATGTAAAAATTTAGAACTTGTTAATGATGACATTTCATATTTGTAGGAACAGATAAATTATTTGTAAATGAAATGCCTATTAACTGTTTAGAGAAAACTTAGATTTCCATATCACAAAAATAAGTTCTTGATGGAATATAGATTAAAAATTTTCAACATACAAAATGAGAAATGTACCAGAAGAAAACACAAATGCCTGTTTATATAGGTACATTTTTAAAGTGACAAAGACCTTCCTAAGGAAGATGTCAAAAACATTTCAAAAGTTGTTTTAGCAAGATAAAAACGAAAATATCCCGTGTGTAAAAAGAATTATTAAGAGAAAAGCCAACATCGTTGCAAAATTCTTACAATGATACTTACACACAATATATATCAGATAAAAACACACTTTTACAGAGAATTCTTTGGAATTGGTAAGACAAGAGATCTAAATTTGGGCAAAGTACTTTTTTGCAGTTCTACAAGTGATGTATGAACATAGAAAAAAAAAATATTCCTGGTTAGAGAAATAATTTAAATTAAAAGAATAGAACTGTTTTCTCTCCACAGAGTTTGTGAGGATAAACAGCAGTGGCATTAGGACTATTGCTTCCAGTTTAAGGTGTCGTTAACT
>CAUYPK010075768.1:0-33352 GCA_963574355.1 Loris lydekkerianus
GTAACAAAAAAAAATCCGTGTTTCCATTTTTTTATTTAAAAAAAATTAAAGAACTTTTAAAAATTAAAAAAAAAAAAAAAAAAAAAAAAAAAAAAAAAAAAATATATATATATATATATATGTACAAGCACTCCATTCTAAACGCTAAACCTGCCAGGCGTGGCAGTGTGTGCCGTAATCCCAGCTACTTGGAAGGTTGAGGTGGAGTCCAGTTTAGGACCAGCTTGGACAACATAGTGAGATGCTTTCTCAAACATTTAAAATAAGATGAAGAAAACAAACACCTACTAGATTAATAACCCCTCTTTCCACGTGCCATTGTTGAATAACTGCTGTCCTACTACAGTGTTTGATACTGTACTAATCACCGAAGCTGTTTTACCTTAATTCTAAAGTATACCAGACCCATTTTCTAGTTAAAGTTATAGTGAAGGTCATAGACTAGGTGATTCAGTCCTATTCTGAAAGATGTGTTCGTAGGTACATAAAGGTAACAGTCTTGCCCCAGATTACGTCCTGAAGAGGTGGCTCACTTTAGATTGCGATTGTCTCTTAATTCCTCCTCCAAGAGGGATTTAAATATGAGACTATGATAGGTTTTTTTTTTTTAAATAACCTTAATGAATTTGTTTTTCTATTGAAATTGAAACATCCAAATATTTATATCCAAAGAAATGTTTTGTTTTGTTTTTTTAATGTAAATATACCAGAAGCTTTCCAGATGCTGTTGGGGTGTTGAAAGTGACAGTTGGTGAAGCTGTTTTGATGAATAAGGCTTGCCAGTGGTATATTCATTTTGGTATATAGCAATCCTTTTTAAGCATTTATTAAGTATATATTATTTTACAGATACATGAAGGATACAAAGGTAAATACGGCATAGTCCGTGCTCTTGAGGTTCTTATGTAGAGATAATCCCAACCGTTCTTACCTACAGATAATCACAACAGTATGACATAAGCTATATATAAAATGTGAACCCAGGAAGTTCCATGTACAAAGATAAGACTCAGCATCAGTTTGGGTTAGGCTTGTCTGAGAGGGAGAATAACAACAGAATGGCCCAAATAATATCAGTTTATTTTTCTCTGAGTTCTAAAAAGGATACAGTGGACACAGTAGTCACTGTAGGGAGGGTTGGTACCTGTGTGCACAGCTCAGGTATCTCCTGTCCTGTTACTCGTCTGTGTGTGGTAACAGTGTCTGCATGGAGCCAGCAGAAAGGGTGAAAGGGAGAATGCAGAACTCACCCTTAACCCTTGGATGGTTCCCAGAAGTGGTACCCAGCACATCAGCATGTATTCCATTGGTCAAAAGGTGACCACACAGCCACACCTCCATTTAATGAGAGCTTGAAAATAGGACCTTTATTCTAAGCAGTCCTATGCCCAGGTATATGATAGGTTATCTTGCGATGCAAGAGGAAAAGAATGGATATTAGGGCACAGCTAAGGATAATGAAACCCAACCCAGCTAAGAATGGAAGTAGAGGGAACTATCAGGTGGTATTAACACAATAATATTAGTGTATGACATGGTAACTTGTAAGCTATGTTGGCTTTCAAAAAACATTCACAGAAAATCCACAGCCAAATTAAAAACTTACTGCAGCCAATTTGCAGTCACTGACAGCAAAGCGTTTCCGTTGTTTGCAGGTGAAGATGGAAGGATCTGAAGTGTGCTGAAGGAGTGCTTTAGCTGTTCTCCTGACAGGATGGAGGACATATGCACCTTGCTCAACACTGGGCTTTATCATTATCATTATTTTCTTCTCTGAATTATTCCATGAAATGAAGTGCTTATATGGAGATTCAATAGCTTATGCAAAAAGTAGGTGATGTGTCCTTTTAACATATTCTGCTACATTGTATACATGTATATTCACTGCAGTGTAGAAAAAACAATAGTAGACCTTAGTGCCTTGTTAATAACTTCAGGCAAAGTACCATCTAATTAGCTCATTACGCATTTTATAATTAGGCAATTAGTGTCCTAAAAGCTTTAAATATTATGCAGAAAGCCTTGGTAAATTATGAATGTTTAAGAGAGTTTTAGTCATTATTTGGTGAAATTGATTGATGTTTTTGAAGGAGCTGTGAATTCTTTATATTTTTTTCCCATTTCAAATCTTAGACTATAGTTTCTCTCTACCTGAAAATTTACCCTCCAACCTCTTCTCAAGAGCATCTTAGGTACAGATACAGAGGAATGCCTTTAATGACTGAATCCTAAAACCAGAGGAGGCAGTAGGCAAGGAAACTAACTAGAGAGATGGAAGATTACTTTTCATAATGCATTCTAAATGTCATATGAAATATTGAAAGAAGAATTTTATAGATGGCATTAAACACACACCCATCCAGATCCATGTAAATGTACAGAGATATCACATTAGTTCCCTCATGCCCTTGCATTTGGCTGCTTACTCATGCATGAGTTCTCCATCTATGGGAACAGTTGAGAATTGCAGGCTAATTTTATAAAGCACAGCTCTGTTTGCAGGGATGTTTGAATTATTCTGCTTTCTAAAGAGAAATTAACAAAGAAAAAAATAGTTTACTCATATCTGTGGAGCTTTTCAATGTGGTTTAAATTAGCCAAATCAGGCAAAAGACTCATGCACATTCTGAAAGGAAAGAAAAATATTGTTAAATGTTAGATTTAATAGCTAACATATACACTTTAGGTCTAATTTATAGTATAGAACAGTGTCATCCTATGTGACGTAAATAAATAGCACACTAGGCTTTTAATGTAATCAAAGTTTTAAGTACACTTTATAGTTTTATGTAATTCCATAACTTAAATGGTTGCAATATTTTATAGTTGAGGGGTTATTATTTCACTCTTTAAAAAATCCAAATTTACAATATGTTGCATGTAGAAAAATATGGCCTGATTTGACAAAATCTGTTTTCTAGTCAATATTTTAAAAAAGAGAAAGAGAGAATTTTCAGTGCTTTACTATGTTACTTGAAGTGTAGGAGATATAAATAAAAATTTGGAATTTTTTGAATTAGTAAATATTTTTTATTCCAGGGTACTTGTGTCTTAGTGAGGTAAGAATTTCACTGATTTGAATTAGATATAATTTTTATACAATATGCTTGTATCTTACTGGCATCTTGTTTGTGTAAAATACTGAAACAAACATTTCATTTTAAATCTAATACGGATTATATGTATACCTATGCATATATGTATACACACATTTACTTCATGGCTAGATTTAAATAAAGATACTCTAAATAATTTAAATAGTGTTTAAAAAGAGTCGTGTTAAAACATGATGTATTTCAGGCACTATACTGAAAATTTTATATAAACTAACTTGTTAAAGTTTGAATCCTTAAAGTAGCATCTCGATTTTATAGATAAGAAGACCGTGTCTTAGTGAACTAAACTACTTATTCAGTAACACAGATTTAGTGTCTTAATAAGTTAGTTATCACAAAAATCAGCTTATAAAATATGATTTTATGTATTGCGATTATAATTTTATGTATTAATTATGATTTATGTAATATATTTTATCTATTCATTATTGCAGTTTTTCTTTTCTTTTTTTTTTTTTTTTTTTTTGGCCGGGGCTGGGTTTGAACCCCCTACTTCCGGTGTATGGGGCCGGCGCCCTACTCCTTTGAGCCACAGGCACTGCCCCTTTATTAATTATTTAAAGGAAATGGACAGTTGAGTTTTATCAAGTGAATTTCCTTTACTTGCCTCTCAAGTATTTTTCTTGCTTCCTCTCTCTTTCTGAGATGTGGTATTATTCTAGCTTGCTGGCTACTACATAAAACTCCCTTATATCAGATGTGGATGAACCTAGAAGCTGAGCTCAGGAGGCCTTGTGGTTCATCAACCTGGAAGACTTGAATTCCCAAAGAGGTCAGTCACGTGGCCGCATGGAGGGGGCAATTTTTGCCTCTCTGACGCGGCAACCACAAGCATGTGATACACAGAATGATGAATTTGACCACATCTCTGCCACCTAGCCTCTTAAAGACTGATATGGCTCATATAACAAGGACCTCTTGGGGAGGCCCTCCAAGAATGTAAATATCAAAGCAGTTATATTATTTGCTGGCGACACTCTAATGTAAATATTTTCTTTGTTCAAGGACTGCATTCTCATCTACCGGTCAAAGTCTTGAAAGTGAACTAAGTGAACAATTTGCATGTAGGAATTTACACTCGCCTCTCTTCTCATTAATAAAAGCCACAAGAAATTTCCTTGGTCTCATTAATAGCTTCTTATTGTCATAAAGTTATCACATGAGACTATATCCCATGCCCTACTAATATGATAACAACTGCTTCCATTTTTGTTCATAGTTTTTATAATGAGAATAGAGAGGATATTAGGAACTCAGGGATCATCAGATTCATTTTGTATGAGTTAGCTTTTGCGATACTTATCTCATAGATGTTCACGGTAGCATCAGTAATAGTGGTCTTGAATTTTGTCTCTTGCTGTGCTGGTGAGGCATTAAGCACACTATAGTCATTCATTTTTATTTTCACGTATATTTGCCTTTGTAAGTAAGTAATTCTTACCTTCAGAATTCAGATTAAAAGGTTAAATAATCAAATTTATTAGGTGATACAGACTGTCAAATTGTTATAAAACTGAGGGAAAAATATTCTGAATTCTGACTGCATGAATTAAGTACATTGATTATCTGAATTAGTCAAATAGTCAACAATAATTTGTCTTATCTAGTCATTCAGTATTAATGTAGTAAACAGAAACATGTAGTCCATTGCAGTTCTTAACCTCTTGGCCTTAATATTCCTACTGTAATGTTTCTATTATAAAAATACCAAAAAAGAAACAAACATTTGTGTGCTTTTCAAACTATAAAATGTATTGACTCAGGAAGTCTGTATAATTACTTGAGTGCTATAACTTAACTATGAAAATATGTCCTTTACATGTTTTGTGTTAATATCTGTACCTACCTAGAAAATCAAAAATATATTCTGTGACCTGAAATTTCACATGTGATTTGAGAATCTGCAGTCTGCCAGATAGGCCAACAATAGAAGCTAAGTCATGTTTGACAGTCTTGTCCTAAATCAATACCACTTTCAACCTGACAAAAAACGAAATGCTTCTTTTCTCAGCTTTTGCATTATCACATTGGTGATGAGTCAACACAGCTTTCTGCCAGATTCCCTTCCAAAAAGACAAACAAAAGTGTGGATATCATTAGTTATTATAGTTGAATTTCTTATATTAAAATAGGATATTTCTTAAAATATTTTAGAGATTGAAAGTACTCAGAAGTACTCAGAATATATATATTTTTTGCCAAACATCTAGACTCTTAGAAGTATGCGGATGCTGAAAGAAGAGTCCATGTAGAAATGGAGATCCAAGAAACGTGCATGGGTTGAGCACCTTCTGTGTGCCCAGGATTCTGTTAGGTTTGCAGAACCAGTTAAAGACTGGCTTTCCTCATGGTCAGAAATATGCTGTCATGGTTTTGAAGAAAATGGACAAGGAACTTGTGAAGCTTTTGTCTTCGCACATCTGAGATAAAGTTTTTCCTGACGTTTTTAGTGTTTAATTGGAAACTCTTAAAACTTCCACAAACAATAAGGAAAATTCAAAGAGGGATGACTTTGTTCTTACTTATAAGATGGCTTGATTCTACCTACTCTGTTTGTGCATTTTACATACCAGAGTCTCAATAAAGCTATTGAGCTTTTGGTCAGATTCAGTGAACATTTTGGTCAAATGCAGAAGAAGAAATGAAAACACTTCTGTGATAAGGGTTGGATAAATAGCTCTCCATATTGTGTTTATGTAAGTTATAAAAAATAATTTCTACATGCTGTGGTCTGAATGCACCGCCCCCTCGCCCCCCCGAATTCATATGTTGAAACTTGATTGCTAATATAGGAAGTGACTAAGTAATGAGGGGACAGTCCTTATGAGAGAGACTGGGGCCCTAATAAAAGAGGTTGAAGGGAGCTGTCTTGCCCTTTTGGTATGTGAGGATACAGCAACAAGGTGCCTTCTCTGAGAAACAGGGTACTTACCAGACACCAAATCTGCTGGCACCTTGATCTTGGACTTCCCAGCCTCTAGAACTATGGGAAATAAATTTCTGTTGCTTGTAAATTATCCAGTCTAAGATTTTTCTTTTTTTATAGCAGCCTGAACAGACTTCAGACTGTATACAAGGCAAAACCAAAAGCTTTGAAGTGGTAAAATAAAGGTGGGAGTGGGAAGGATACCTAAATGTCTTCATATAGGCCTCAATTCTTTAGTTCCTGGCATTTTATTCTTTCCAAAGTTAAGATATTAAGCAATTCAGAAGATGTTAATTATTATAATTCACCCCTGTTATATCTATTGAGTGATGTCATACTTAGGCAAAGCAGGGAGATACGTAAATTAACATTGTCACATAAAAATGAGTTGACGAGACCTATAAATTGTATGTTTTGAAGAGAAGAGTCTATAAAACATGATTTGGCCCCTGGCACCATATGTAAGGTAATGCTGTGGGTCTTTGGACCACTCTTTGGTGTAATCGTTGTTGACTGAAATTATTGTACTTGATCCAGAAAGACTTTTCCTTCTTTCAGTTACTATAGAGACTTCATCTACAATTTTAGCAGAATGTATTTGTGACATTTTACTTTCAGTTAAGCTGTTATACTGTAAGTCATAGCATAATGGATATTTGGAACTAATTTATCAAAATATGATGGAAACTATATATGTCATGTTAATATTCATAATTACAATGACATTTCCATAGCTTTTTCTTTGGATTAATTTGCTTGGTGTTTGGCCATCATTTGTATAATAATAAAAGATTCTGAATTTTAAAAGACAGAGTACTAAATTATATTTATAATATTATAATACATTTTACTCAGTTTTAAATGGAATTTTTAATATGTTATGTTCACTTTTTTCAACATCTTAAATGATATAAAAAAATCTCTAAATCCAAAATCCGCATGATCTTTTAAACATAGTTATACCATATACTTAGTAAAACAAAATTTAAGAAATGTTATTATCAGTTGCTGAGCTTTGTTTTCATTTTACTTTTCGCCAAAATAGATCTCAGGTCAAAGGAAGGTGATTTAGTTCAAACTCTCTTTGTCTGGTCTTCTATTATTGGGAAAAGGGCATACAGAGCCCAGAAGCTGTTAAAATATGTTATCTATGGATTTTTAACTTTGGTTCTATTATTTATTTTCTGTCTCTAACAAGGCTAATGTGAAGACTTTGAGAACTTTTGGAATTAAAAAATAAGTAAAATATATACAACATGTGGTGTGGTAATTCTTGTAAGATTGTATCTTGTGATTATGGAACTATCTTTTGCAAACCATTAGGTTACCTGTGATCACTCTCATGTGACCAAGGATTACACAGGTGGCTATAAATAGCAGTAAGAACAAACTGCAAGATGACAGCTTGAGAGTACATTAAAAGAAGTACTAAAAGTAGAGATATCACCTCTGATTTTCAGTCTGATGAAAGTGTGGGAATTTTAGTTCCCCACTTCCTGCTATATATTTAGTAGCATATAAATGATTAAACAATACTTTTGTCAGAGACCCTGTCCTCCTCTTTATATCCCAACTCATCCACCCAGCAGAGTATTTTCATTTATGGCCTAGAATAGCGGTTTATTTTTGAGTGTAATTTGCCAGCGATTCCAAATATGGAAGCGTTATTCTTGCAACTGAGATTAAAAATATAGAAAATGTTCCTCAATATGGAAAAGTAATTATAGAATTCAGATTCTCTTGAGTTGATGTAAACGAAAATCTGCGGGGAACAATTGGATGGGGAAAAGTTTCCTATGGGTAAACACTCATAAGCAATAAAAACAAACCCATAGCATGTTCGTCCAGCTTTTGAGGTAGGTGGTGGTTACTGCCAGGCAGAGGTAAGAGCTGCTCTGAATGTCAGGATGATGCATTTGTGGTGAAATCTTTCAACTTTAACCTCTATTTATTTAGCTTTAGTAATTTATTTATTCTTCAAATGGCTATTACTTGAACTTTTTTTTAAAACACCCAGCAATGTATTCTGTGTTAGTAAGTGGGAGAAAACGCAGAGCAGAAGAGAAAGGCTTTGCTTTTAAAGCTGTAATAACAGCGATGGAAAGAATAAACACAAAATGATTAGAGAACATAAGCCAATGTTTATAATATAGTATAAAGTGTTGGCTTAAGAGACAGCAGTGGGAATGTCTTCAAGGAAGTCCTCTTGAAAAGAGTATACTGGAGATCAATGATGTCTGTGCATCGGAGGAAGGGAACTGGGAAGGAATGTGGGTCTAGACACCTGCATAGCAGAGATGCATAGGAGAGAGAGACAGAGGCAGAGAGGTTTAGGGGTGTGTGTTTGTGAAGACGTAAGTAGCTATTCAGGGACATGCTTGTGTGTGTGATGTTATTTCTGGATGGTTTGGAAACAACAGATCACCTGGAATTAAACAAAAATAATAGAATATATGGCAGGACTAAAAATACAATGTAGACCTGACTGTTAGTCTGTTGGAGGTGCTTTATGACTTACTTGTGATCTTCCCCAGATTTTTTCTGTGTAAATATCTAGACTCCTCAAACAGACTCCAGCTTCCCACAGCGCCCTCTGCAGAACACATGCTCCACTGATATCCATGGATTTAGTCTGACTTGTCCTAGGACTCCAAATCCATGGATTTCTTTCATTTTGGATGGAAATGGCGTTTGGGCTGAGAAGACAGGATAAACCCTGGCTCATCATGGGTTTATATTTATGAACGTTTATGAGGAGTTCTGTTTGTTTGAATAAATCCTCTGCAAATAAAAATGCTGTATTGTACTTCACTTAAATTTCACCCCAACTCCTTAGGAAGGAATGTAAAATTTAAAAAAAAATAAAAGGTGTAGAATAAATTCATAATTAGAAACGGCAGAGCGTGTAGAATGGCATCTGAATAAAAGATCTCACGTGTCCAGTTTGATCTGTGTGTCTGCCGATCCCCGCCCTCTCTCTCTCTCACATGACTGCCCCCCTTCTCTGCACTCATTCAGTAGGGTCTCAGGAGCCCTGTGACGGGCACATCTTCTGTTCTCAGATTGTCTTTGCCCTATAGGGAAAAACAGCCATGTAGACACCTAACTCAATTAAGGGAGACAGTATTTCTGTGGGGGCCTTGTTGGGTACATAAAAAAGTACTCTGAAGTTCTAAAGAAGAGACAGCTAACAAAGCCTGCAGGGACATGCGCGGACGGGATGACAAAGGCCGAGAAAGATTTGTAGAGAGGGGGCCCGGGGATTGGGTCCTAAAAGATAAGTGAACATTTTCCAGAAAGTGTTTCCTGTTGCTTGGTATTGGCTGTTGCTTTTTCCTGGGTTCATCTTTTTATTCTTTTGTGCACCTTAAATCTAAGGCTTTGTAAAACAGTAAGTGCTTCCTGGTTACCTTCCGCTCCCTAACCAACAGACTCAAGCCCTCCTGACTAGCTGTGTGCGTCACGGTGCTGACTGCAGGGACAGGGTGGACCTTTGCGTGGACACTTGCTCCTGCCTGTTGTTTGGCCAACCCTGGGCCTGTAATCTTTTTATGTTGATTACTTACTTAACTGCCAAGTCTACACTTGTAATTTGGGCCTTATCTGGTTTTATGTCTCTTTTAAGTAATAAATCTCTGAAATTGCCAGATGCTCTTTCTTGGTTGTTGTACAGGGGTGTTCAGATTTTTTCTTCTCTGCCACACACTGGAAGAACAAGAGTTGTCTTGGGCCATACATTAAATATACAAACAGTAGCGAAAGCTGATCAGCAAGAAAGGAAGATCCATGCATTCGTTTCATGATCCAACACCACAGATAAGCAAAAAGGGTCCTCACAAAATAAGCCACTCCACGGCCACAGACTGGACACTCTTGCTTTCCATGGACACTTCTTCTCTATTAGTGTAACAGTCATTAACCAGAACCCATCAGGAGATTGAAGAAGAGGAACTACGTGAGGGTTGGCTAATAGACAAAGATTTTTCAAAAGATTTTACTGCTTATAGCATGTTTGAATAGTAAAAAAATACAACGTGGTCTTTCCTTATATAAATGATGATTTGATGTTGGGTAGACACAAATGCCTAAGGAGGGAGGAAAATTACGTAATACTTTAGCCTTTCTCATAAATCAGCTCAGTGGTTCCTACGTTCTAAATATTTTCTTTTGATTTTGGATTTTCACCTCAACTGAGTGAATCATTTACTAATAAGGTTGCCAGAAAAAGTACAAGCACCAATTTAAGTTTAAATTTCAGTTAAACAATGAGTAATTTTTTTAGTATGTCTCCAAAACTTTTAATATGATTCATACTTACTCTAAAAACTCGTGCCCCTCCGTAGGAGATACTAAAAAGTTATTCTTTGTTTATCTACAGTTCAAATTTAATCGGAAGACCTTTGCATTTATTTACTATATCTGTCAATCTCATTTATTAATAATACAGAGTAAAATTCTTTTTTGTGGTTATGTTTTACAATTAAAAGACGTTTTTATAGTGAAGCCCTGAGTTTTTTGAATCAGTCTTGCCCATCTCAGGCCACTGTGGAAATGTTTGCGGCCGCTCTAAGGAATCACGTTTTCTTAGATGGGCCACACCCTACATACACTTTCAAAACGCTCTTTTTAAACTGGGAAGCTGCGTGAGGTTATGGAATTGTTCCTTCATTATCTGAGTCATTATCAAGGAGATAGAATAAATATCAAAAGCCAACAGAATCATAGGAATTTGGAGCTGTAAAAAACAGTAAACATCATTTAATTTAAAGGACATTTATTATCATTAAGAAACAGCTTTTGATGTTAAGTGGCGTATTAACAAGTTTATAAACTGAGACTGCTCAGTTCTGTTTCTCAGTTTGATGTTACACAGATGTATATATGAGGGTGTGTGTGCTCGTATTTATATATGCATTTTATATGCATAATTATTAGGTAATTAATTAATTGAATGCAATAACTTGTAAAAATGCATCATCTTCGACATTATAAACATAACAATTCCCTATAGCATTAATTAGTTGCTATACCCAAGTGATTGTACATTGTCAGGTGTTAAGAACTGGGAGCCATACTACCTAGTTTAATTCATTGTCCCCCCACCAGCTCACTGGCTGTGTTACTTGGGCCACATAACCTCTATGAGCCTCAGTATCTTCATCTGTAAAAAGAGATTATGGTAATGGTAGTTGCTCCGAAGACCATAGTAAGGAAGGATCTCTGTAAAGAACTTCTAACAGGGCCTCATGCTGATAAGGGTCTACTGACTGAAAGTTACTTATTATTGTCATTATCAAAAATAACTTTTGGGGGGATTATTAATACTAGGATACCTACAAACAGTGAGGGCTGATAGTTTCCCAGCCTATGTCAGAGAAAATGTGATCAGTAAGGTGATAAAAAGCTCTAATTTAGACACATTGGGGAAAATTCAAGGGCCTAACACTGAATGTTTTTACAAGTTGTTGCTTTAATGATTTTTTAAAAGATTATGAATTCCCTCCTCCAATTTATCACCAGAAGACAAATATCCAATTTCCTCTCCTGTTGCTTCAACACCACATTGGAGATTCAGCCTCAATTTTTATCTCATCTTTTTAAGATGAATTACAAAAAGGTGCCTATGGTAGAACATTAGGATTTGAATTTAGCAATTCCCCCCCCCCCCAAAAAAATAGTCATTTTAAGCTTCATGTTCCCTTAGTGACTTCCCCAGAGGCTTAATCATTCACTCATGGGAAGAAGAAAAAGGATAGCTTCCCCTTTCAGCTCTGATAATTCCAATTAGAGATTTATAACTAGTAAAGTTTGAGATGTGTTTCCAAATTTGGTGGCTGCAGTGTGTTAAACTTGCCAAGAACTACCCAGGAAACTGACTAATCTGACTATATATACATATCTCAGGAATACTTCAGAGTAGATAAGACCAAGAAATACTTTTGAGTAGAAAAGGCCTTTTTTTTTTTAAATTTTTTTTAAATTAAAGCAACACATCATTATTTAGCTTTAAATTTAGCTAAATAAGTAGACAGCTATTATACTGTTATTGGGTGGGTTTGAATCCATTATAATACTCAGAAAGGCACAGAAGAGCTGTAGCTTGGCTCCTGAAGGAAGTACTCTCATTCACAGAATTATGCTGACGGTTTACAGCAACATGCTCCAGGCTGATCCCTTCATGTTGATCTCTTAGCACAGCCATGGCAAAAGAGTGTGTGTGTCTGGTCTTCTGTGAGACCCATTGTCCATGTCAAAGCATAATAAATAGTTTCAGAAGATGAATTCCCACATTCCCATTGAGGAAGACCTGTTACTTTCTTGTCTGCTGGGATTTAGTTAAGGAGTCTCTTAATTTTCCATGAGTTGTAGAAGAAGAAGGGTCAAATAGGACAACAGAGAAAGGCAACATTTTCCTGATTTGCAGAAATGTCAGGGGTGTCTGCTGTGGAAAATCTTCCCCAGCCAATTCTTCACAGATCTGTTTGTATGCTCCCTCAGGCCTCCCTGCACTTATCCAGGCATTCATTTATTCATGACCAAAGACTATGGTAGGTATTGGAGATAAAAGACAAGTCAGTATAATTCTTGACCTCAAGGCTCTGTTTGAAACTTGTGTTAAAGCTTACAAAATAGACAGATCTATTTCCAGCCTCAATCCTGCAAGATTGGCACTGAAAGAATTCCACTAAAATCTGGGAAACTGTGATTGCCTAATAACTGAGCTTCAGAGCAGATTGTAATCTCTATATTAGCAGCGACCACATCTTTACCCTGTGTCTCACTGGGGTAAATGCTATGGTGCATAGTAGGTAAATAGTTGTTTAAATAATGGAGTAGTGTCTAGATATATTCTTCAAAAAGCTTTGTGTTTTTTAGTTTAAAATGAGCTGAACCCATCTAGGACAGACTGTTAAAGTTGTCACTCATATAGAAAATTGTTCCTAAGCTAGAAATGGAAGTAGGCAACATGAGAATTTTTAATGATTTAGTGGAAGGTATAACCTCGACTACTTCCAGATCAATCATCTTAGCCTGAACATTTTTTGTCAGTGACCAGCATCTCTGAAAAACCAGTTGTGATTTATACATATTAAAATGATGAGGTTCTTCTCGGCTAACTGGCTTATAACCCTTTGCCATCATAAGCCCCTTTGTGATCTGAGTTATGTATATTTGCTTTCTTATTGTGAAGGCAGTTTGGGGGTTGCGGGGTGCGGGTGGCAGGCAGCATTCTATGTTGGCATGTGGCTGAGGTGACAGGAGGAATTTAGCAGCTGGTGGGTGGGTGTTCGGAGAGCAGGTGGCATTGGGAGAAGGAAGTGACTGTCAGGATTTGGTGGCATTTGGGGGCGTGGATAGGCAGGCATTAAAAAGAGTTGGGTATTCTAAAAACACTTTGGTGTTCTCACAGTGAGAAACGGAATCCAGGACTTGGAGATTCCGGGGCAGGCTTGCAGTTTGTCACCCTACACAGTTTAGGAAAATAGCCCAAAGGATTAAAGATAAATAAGAACATGAACCAATTTGCAGAATGTATTAGCAAAAACCTAAATGACTATTTGAGGTTTGGGTGTTGTTGGTTTTTTTTTTTTTTTTTACAGGTTTATTGAGGTATAATTGATATACACAAAACTATACATATTTTATCAACATAATTTGGTAAGTTTGGGCATGTACCTAGACTGTGAAACCATTACCACAATCAAGGTAACAGACACATCCATCACCTCCACAAGTTTCCTTGCACCCCTTTGTTGGTGGTGTTTTGGGGGGTGTTTATTTGCTCATTTTGTTTGTTTTGAGCCAGTGTTTTGGCTGGTCAATAGTAGCCCTTTTAATTTTCTTATTTTATCAGAGGATAACTAATTTTCATCTCACTGTTGTTATTTCTGGTTGATTTGAGAGACAGATACTAGTCACCTCAAATGAACTGATGCTGTTTCAGTAAGCTGGCCGGAACCACATCACCAACGGGTTACCCTTAGCACATGGTATCATGTGGCAAATATGTCCTGTTTGCACCTAGAACTGCTCATCTCTTAAGAAAACTGGGTGTCCGGGCATGCCCAGTGGAAGAGCTTCTTCCATTACTGATGCAACCAGCCTCTGAGCTATAAGGAGTGTAAAGGTTTGGACTCTCTTCTCTTTTGAAAAATCAAGCAAAGACATGTAACTTTCCCACTCCTAATTTTCAAAAATTTCAAACCCATGGAAACCTTCAGTAAGGAAGGTTAAGCCATAAACATATGGAAAAAAAAACAGATAACGTTACCTGCGATGACATTACAAACATATTGCTAAAAATTAATAGCAAATCTCTTTTCAAGTAGGCTGTTGATAATCTCTGGTCCTTTTTAAACACTGTCACATCAGAACCATAAAAAAAGACAGTATTCAAAACTTTGGGGAAAACAGTTTATCAGAATATAGCATAATGTTTAAAGATAAGAATAACCTTCAAATGCTTGTGTTCCTTTAAAGACACCTTAAATATATAAATAAGTTCCTGTTGAAAGAGGTGTATGAAATCTCAAGGGCCAGCCATTTACAAGCTCATGTTGAAGTGGGAAAAAATGGGGTTTTAAAAATAAGTGCTTGCTTAAACATTTATTAATCAGGGCTATAAAAGGGGGAGAAATCAGGGCGGTGTCTGTGGCTCAAAGGAGTAGGGTGTTGGACCCATATACCGGAGGTGGTGGGTTCAAACCTGGCCCCGGCCAAAAACTGCAAAAAAAAAAAAAGGAGAGGGGAGGGGAGAAATCAAAGTCAGCTGTGGGGCTGAGCAGCAGAGTGTGGTGAACACACATGGGTAACAGTGAGCCCCAGTTGTGTATTTATTCTTCAATGGGACAGTGTTCTGACTGCATGTACCTTAATGACATAAGAATAATGACAGCATCTCTTGCTCTTCTGGGGTTTGCAATAACCTCTCAGGAGTAAAGCATGGAGGCTCTGAAGGACTTTGCACTGGGATTTTCTTGATGTTACGTAATGAGGTGTCTTCCTATTGCCTGGAGCTGGCTTGGCTGTGAGAGGACTTTGACGAAATGATTGTTTTAAAGGACCTTGCATAGGTGTCTCCTAATAATTTTACATTTTATAACTTAACATTATTGTTTCTTTTAATTAGCAGTGGTATTCTGAAAAAATTTAAAATTGCATTTCACTGAAAATTCAACATGAAAATGACCTTGATCTGAATTTTTCCAACACTTCCAAAATGGTTTTTGAATACTCTCTCCTTTATAATCACTTCTTCCCCCAAGACCATCCTTCATTTAATGCTTTCCAATAGGAAGAAATGCCAGTATTGTTCAGAAGTAGAGGAGTTAGCAACACACCTATTTTGAAGAATGTCTGTTGGTACACATCCCACAGTACCGTCATGATGGATGTCAAATACTATAGAAACCAACTTAATGATTCTTACGTATTTTCGAGCAATGAAAAGCAAAAAAATATGAGGCACATTTCTCTTAATTCTACAAAGCCAGAAAGAAAATGTTAATTTTTTTCTTTTGCAGATCTTCCTTTCTGTCTGACATTCATTTTGACAGTATGAAGAAACTGTAAATGGATTGATCAAAGTATGTTGACATTTGAGAAAGTTTCAAATGATCCTTGGTATTCAGGCAAGGATGATGGCTTCATCTGTGAGCGAACCATATTGTAAAACACTGAAACACTTTCCTACCACTCAGACAAAGTTCCCCTTCACTAAGTGCCTCCAAGTGCCCCTGCCACTCAGGCACCAATACCCTTGTGATCCAAGGAGTCTGAGGGCCAGGTGCGGTGACTCATGCCTGTAATCCCAGCACTCTGGGAGGCCAAGACAGGTGGATTGCCCGAGCTTAGGAGTTCAAAACTAGCCTGAGCAAAAGTGAGACCCTATCTCTATGAAAATAGAAAAAAATAGCTGAGTGTGGTGGGGAGAGCACCTACACTCCCAGTTCCTGGGAGGCTGAGGCAAGAGGATCACTTGCTGTGCAGTCAGGGCATTTGAGCCTGGGCAACACAGTGAGACTCTGTCTCCAAAAAAAAAGGAGTTTGGGGACAATATATTTTTTATATCATACACTCTATTTGGTTTGGTGATTTGAGCAAAGTTAATTTGCATTCTTAAATGAATATTCTGAAATACCAATAGATTAAGATTCGTTTTAGTAGCCCGAATGAAGTTTTGACCCAAAGTGTATTGTGTCACATAGACTTGTTTAATAGTGCAATGGTTTAAGGCATTCACTGTACTTTTGAAAAACTGGTATTATTTTTAAGGCATTCTTCGATTGGCAAACTTAATAAGGCAGGAGAGAGAAATACTGGATCATACAAAGTATTACCATCCTTCCCTAAACATTTTTTTACTTTTTCTTTGCATAACTAAAGAATACAAGCCAACATTGGTAACTTAATACTCACAGGGACTGCAAATTAGTATGTTCACAGCACATGGGTTTTATTGCTAACACAAGGAATATTTTAAAATCGTGTTTTGAATATATGACTAATAGGCTCTCTGATACAGCATAGAGGGTACTTAGTACCTATAGACTGTAGCTTTTTCATCTGAAAAATGAAGTTTTTTTTTTTTTTTGTGGGGGGGGCAGAGTATCACTCTGTCACCCTGGGTAGAAGGCCATGCCATCATAGCTCACAGCAACCTCGAACTCTTGGGCTCAAGCAAGCCTCTTGCCTCAGCCTCCCGAGTAGCTGGGACTACAGGTACTTCTCTCACCAAACCTGGCTAATTTTTTCTATCTTTAGTATAGACAGGGTCTCACTTTTGCTCAGGTGATTTTGAACTCCTGAGCTCAGGCAATTCACCCTCCTTGACCTCCCAAGTGCTATAATTATGCCTGGCCCATAATTTTCTAATTTAAAATAACAAAGCATTTTTTTTTTCTGTCTATCTGAATAGAATCTTACTTACTGAGAACACAAAGCAATGCACCCTGGCCATGGGGAGAAACCTGAGTAGCTGGCTACCCCACTCAAGTCACTAGTGCCATTCTGTGAACCTTACGTTGATTCTCATTTTTTACATATTGATGCCAACAAATCTTAGATTTTTATTCATTTTTGGATAATTCAAAGAGATTCTGAAAATTTATTTGGCATTATGTGAAAATAGTACATGTGAAATCTAAATAAAAAAAAAATCCTGTCTGGGTATATATTCCAACTATCAGAAGTAATAGTTTTTATCCTATTGATTTAAAATGAAGGAGAATGCTCATTTATTAAAAATCAGAGAATGGTAGATCTTAATTTCATGGCTTTGGCTTGGTGAAACTTTACATATGTGTGTGATGTCTGTTTTACTAACACATTTTAAATTATATTGTTGCTATTATTACTCTTTCTTGTCAAATAAGACATGGTTCCACCCCCTGCAAGCCAATTCTTCTTTTACACATCCAAGCGTTCACTGAACCAAAAATAATTATAACATATGTGTGACTTATCAGGGAGTTTGGATCCTTAGCGTTAATGTACTGCTGAGCTCATACTGAGGGCTATGTGGGCACAAAACACACATCTATCTTATGTTTATTACTGAATCTTAAAAACAAACCTATAGGGTAGATACTTTTATTATTTCCATATAACAGATAAGAAAACTGAGTCTGAACAAAGTCAAGTAATTTGCTCAAGCAAATAAAACTGATAAATGACAGAGCAAAGATTCCCACGAAGGCTGACCTAACCCTAAAATTCCAAATCCAACTCTAAACCTGGATGTCATCCAGCTTCTCACCATGATAAATTTTATTTATAACTCTTCCCACTTGTAGGTTGGAAGTTTAAGTCTTACTTTATAATATTCCTTGATATCATGAAAACATCATATATAAATGAGCATAGCTTAAGATGATAACATATACAGTCCTGTCATTAAGTTTCGTCACAAGTTTACTAAAATCTCACCTTACTAACCCGGAGAAAATAATATAGAAAGCCGGAGAGTCTTAACATGGTAGAAATAGGTCTGTGCTGCCCACTTCCCACAGTTGAGACAAGAAACCCTGCTGGCTGGAGCTTCCCTGTCACGGAGAAAGACTGTGGCAACATATTTTTACAGAAATATCATTCCAAATGTTCAGCAATAAGATTCTCCCAAATTTCTTCTGATGTTATGTACCAAGATTATTTTTCAGATTCTAGATAAATGAAAAAATTATAAAATTTGTCATCTACAATTTAATTAAGTCATCAATTATACATAGAAAAATGTCAGGTCAATAAATAGTCTACAACATTATATTTAATAGTTGGAGAGTATTTCACTAATTGTTCAGTAATTCTTTATCCACAGACATGGAGGGTGCCTTCAATTTCTCTAAATTTTTAACAGTGCTATTCGCATGTGATCTCTGCATATTACATTTCTTTTCTAACTCTTTCTTCTGTTAAAGTTAACATACTGTGCTTAGGGATTCCAAAATAAACAGCAATCTAGTCTCTCTCTAAGAATATTTCTAATGAAGTTGCTTTTCTCTTTCATGTTATAAAAGCTCTTAACATGCAGCCTGTAGTAAAATACTTAAAAATGGACTCCCAGGATTTTTCTAAGTAGTATACCCAAAATACTTGGTCAAAAAAATATTCTATGAAAGGACTGAGTGGTAAAAGCAATATCCTTTTAATATTTAAGATACTCAAAGAAATATAATTTTAAGAATCAGAAATCACCCAAGAGCTAGCTTCAGACAGCTCTTGAATTGGATGTGAAAATGAATTTTGATTTCTACTTTGCTTTCTTAGCTCTAACACTACACCCACTTGGTACTAATTATAATTTTTGCCGTGTTTCAGTTTATCTTAGAATCTGTGGTGTAGAATGCCATAGTCGTAGAGCGCACACACACACTTGCGAGATCTCTTACATCACTGATACTGTGAATGCAAATAGGAAATTCCTGAAAAGGCAAGTTCCGCCCTACCAACACTATCCCTCTTATAAAATAAGGAAAAAAGGAAATGACAAAGAAATAGAAGTGTTAATAGTTTTCGTTTCCTTTGTCTACGTTAAAATCCAGGGCAAAATTGTAGAAAATAAAATAAAATCCTGATCTTTTGCATATAAACTGCGTGGCACTAGCAGAAAGTTCCTGATGACCTGTGAGTAAGAAGGAAAAAGTCAAACCAAGTAAATCTGGATGTCATCGCACGACGAGTTTATGCCTTAATCACTCCCTGACTTCTTTCCTTTTTTGAAGATGTATTCTGTTGAGAACATTTGGATTAGCTCTAAAATTGTGAGCCTGTTCTTCTGACAATATTCTATTTAACAATAAAATTGTCAGATATAATCTGATGCTGCTCTTAGCAAATGGTGAGGTACTACTAACTCGACATTTTTGTTTTTTAACTTTTCTGCCTGACTCACTACCCCCCAACTTTATGTACTGATGTGATTATTCCTTCTACTCATAGCTCTTAAATAAAGATGGAACAGTGAGGAAGCATTGAATCCAAAATGTTAATGAGTAAAATTTCAAAATACTTGTTATAATTTACCTGTACATAAACAAAGGAATATACAGTTAATCATATAGAAGAAAATGAAAGTTACCCATAGTATGAATAACCTAATAACCTCCGTTATATCTATATTGGTTATATGTATATACGTATATAAACATAATATATTTATTTTATACATACATATGCATATATATTTGGTACATACACTCCAGATATGTACATATTTTTTGCTTTTCCAGCATTTCTTTTTTACTTAGAAATGTTTCATTAACATTTAAATATATAATTAAATAGTCCTTATACAAACATTTGTCCAAAAGTGGTATGTATTTCTGTGAAAGATTAATAAATGCTCAAAAATACATACATTTTTGTCATTAAATAAGTATGAGGAACTTTTCAAAGGTGCCAAATTCAACATATAGAACTCTAACAATTGCTTATCCATATGTAAAAGAAGAAAAGAAAAGAATTTAGATCTTTACTTCATACCATACACAAAAGTAACTCAAAATGTATCATAAACTTAAGAGCTAAAATGTGAAAATTGCTAGAATAAAGCATAAAAGGAAATATTTTTTGATTTTAGGCAAAAATTTATTGAAATGGACATAAAACATAAAAGAGAAAAATGAGAAATTGGATTTTATGAAAATTAAAACTTTCTTTGGAAAGACACTGTTCAAAAAATGACTATAAACTAGAAACTTAGAAGAAAAAATAGCAAATCTTATTTCTAGTAAAATAGATATACCAAAAATAAATAATAAGACAGCAAACAACCTCCCAGTAATGGGTCAAATAGTTGAAGGAGTCTTCCACTAAGGAAGGTAATGGAAAATTAACATACAAAAAAAAATGCATGAGATAAATGCACCTGAAACTACGAGGAAATGCTCTTCTCATTGGAAGTAGTGTAGCTAAAATTAAAAAGACAAGTGTGGGCAAAGATGGTGCAATTGAAACTCTCAACATTTCATAGTGGAAACACAAAATAACAAGCTACTTTGGGAAACAGTTTGACAATTTTTTATTAAGATAAATACATGCTTCATATATTACCTAGCAATCAAACTCTTAGATATTTATCCAAAAAGAAATAAAAGTTTATGTTCACACAAAGACCTATATGAAAATATTTATGGCAGTTTTATTCAGAATAGACAAAATTTAGAAACAAATGTCTATCAGCTGGTGAATGAATAAACCAATTATAATAGACCTATACAAGGGACTGCTACTGAGCAAGGAGAAAAAAACTATTAATACATATAATATTGGTGGTTCTCAGAAACATTGTATTAGATATCAGATATCAGGTCATCATGAAATATGTGATTTTGAATCAAATATTTGATTTTGAATATTTGATTTGAGAAATCAATTATTTCTCAAATGAGAAACGATACAGTTAAAGTGTGTGCCTGAACTGTCGACACAGTTTTGCCATCTTAACGGTGCCTTGTGTATGCAGAGAAGCCTGGAGAGTAAGTGGCGAAATCACGAAAGGCGTTTTCCACAGGTGGTTGAGAATTGAATAAACAAAACAAAAGGAGAAACGTCAAAGTGAAATGTCAGAGAGATCAGTTATCAAAAATAGTACTTAAGGAAATCAGACATTTCATACTTAATTATCTAACAAAAGAAACTAGACGAAAAGGGCTGTATTCCGTCGGTTTCCCCGTATATGAAATTCTAGAAAAAGGCAAAATTAATAAGGTCAACAACAGAAGTAGCTGCCAGGGTCTGGGGGAGAGGGAAGGAACAGACTGCATAAATGCACTTGTAAAGATTATGAGGATGTTCCACATCCTGCTGAAATGCATCAAACCATCCATTAAAATATGATGAATTATTTTGTATTGCGTTACATTATTCTTCATTATGTTACATTATATTTCACTGAATCAACCTACTTTGAAGCAAACAAAAAACAAGTTCTCTAGCTCCTTGAAGATTCACAAAGCATGTTCATTATCTTACCAACTGTAAGACTTGAAGAAAAGGAATTTTTCTTTTACCTTTAACAACCTGGAAAATCCATAATACGTTATCTCATGTATAAAATAAGTTGTAAGTTATTTAACATAATTCCAGCATTTTGTAATTAAAATAAATGAGTGCTATTTTAAAAATAAAGTAAATTACAAAAGTTTAAAGCTTTTGCTCGATATTAACAAATGTCCTTCTGAAATGCTGTGCCAATTTTCATGTACATGAGAGTGACTTTTCTCTAGCTTCACAGGACATTGTATGAAAAATATTTTTCAGTTTTATCAGTAACAAGTTGTTCTTTTTGTTATTATCATTCACATTTATTTCACTACTACTATTTTTTTACTTTTTTTTTTTTTTGGCCATTTACAACCATTTTTATTATGAATTTTCCAAATTCTTTCTTTGGTTTCTTTCCCCCATTTGGGTCTTTGTAATAATTATTGCTGTTTAAATTTAAAAAAAATATATAAACCCTTTGATTTAATATATCATGTTTCAATTTCAGTTTTGGTATTTTTGAAATACATTTATTCTTCATGTTTGGATAATAAACTTTTTTATAGTGTGTATATCTTTGGAATCATTTTAAAGATAATTTTCTTTTAAAAAAATCACTGCTAATGTGGAAGCAAAATAGAATGTTTTGGTTCATAGATAATTGACTTAATGATTGGACCAATAGTGACTGCTTCAGTGCTCAGGTGTCTCTTTTGAACTATCAGGAAATTGTCGAACTCCGGAGACCAGTTTGGGTGGCTGTTAACTTTAGTTTCAGGTTCTCCATTTATACAACGATCATGTGCATTTGGCAAGGGCTGCCTGATGCCATTCTGCTCTCCATATTCATATACATGTGAATCAGGACGTGGGTGGGAGGAAGAAGATAGGGTGGAGATTTTATTTTTGACACGAGGAGGGTGTTAACATGGAAGAACCTTGACCGCATCTAGATGCTGAAGCCGGTAGTTGCAGAAATGTTTGAAAACATGAGGAAGATGGCTAAGGAACTGGGATTCCTGAGAATGTTGCAGGGGCCCCCTCCAAAACACAGTTAGAGGGATTAGCCTTGATTAAAAGAAAATTATTACTTACCCTGGCCATGGGGATCAATGGGAACAAGGATAGGTCCATTTTCAAACAAAATGGGAGGATCTTGAAGTGAATCCTAACCAGTGGCCCCTATCATTTTTATAGAACAGGGCAGGGTTGTTTGCTGTAAATTTGGGTCCAGGGCAGGTGCGAATGAAAATTCACACTGAGAATTGAAATTTTGGATTTCATTTTTGCACACATAGAATTCTAGGGGAATGTATCTTATTTTGAAGACTATTTGCCTTACATATTTGTTTCAGGCCAATAGACCATCTAGAGCATCTAGAAGATGCTTCCGATCACTTTTCTAATTTTTCTTACCATACATAATACTTCTCTGATTCTTAACTGTAAGCCGTGCTGGTCTGCAATGCTCCTATGACTGGCATTTTTTCATAAAACCGATATAAAAACACACACACACATAAACAGGTTACCCAAAAGGCAGCTTTTTGTTTAAATTTGGGAAACAAATTTCAAAGTGATATGACTCGGGAAAGTAAATACTGTTTATTAAATTTTTAATCAAGTAGATCTTTTCATTGTAGAAGATCATGATATGCAGTGAACAAAAAGTGTCTGGTTTTATACAGCTTAAAATGAATTGTTTTCTAATTTATAGTGACCTGTGTAAAGAAAAAGAAGATATTTTCTAAAGCAATTCCACATTTCTAGTTGTAGCTGTTCATTGCTTTTTTGTGTGACCCTTTAAATTACAAAGATTGATTTTCTATTTGTGTTCCCCATTGCAGTTTTGAGATTGTTTGAATAAGCTCATCAGACATAACTACTTACTAGAGTTTTGTTTCTGAGAAGCACGATTGTAACACTCAACAATTCCAAATTAATTCCAAATGCAAACCATGGAATTTTCAGTTTCATAATTTCTTTGAAGGCCTGATACTGCAGAGGAAGGATTCTGTGCTGAGGTGATTCTAGAAGTTATGATCACATTAGACATTGCTGAGCTATCTTATTTTAATTTTCACCACCTTAAGCAGTTTATTAATCTGCCTTCACTAAACACCTTATATTTGCAGTTTTAACGATGTGAGCACAGTATATTATAAAAGAGGCCTAATGGAACAGAAAAACTACTTTCAAAAAGAATACTGGATCTATAAAGTGCAGGACCTAGCATGTAGCTGTTTTGGCCATGTTGGCAATGTGGAAGGGAGTAAATTAGAGGAGGTACAAATAATTGAAATTTCTGCCTTTGATAAAATTTACACTAGGCCTCTAAAAGAAATAAAAAGTTAGCATTAATTTCATTATCAGGTGAAGTGGCTTTTACAAACATCATCTTACTAGTCAGAAAATCTTCATCAATTCTGTGCTCTTTGTGTGATGCATGGCTGAATAAGTAATTTCGATACTGCTTGGGACTGTTTACCAAAATTTGGGCATTTAATGGGCAGTTTGCTTTGATTTTCTTCCATTTCCAATATTCCAGCTAGTTAGTAAGTAGTGGTGGGTTTATGTACATTCAACAATTATTTTTTGAGTCTTTGGCAGTTTTCTAGGTATTGGGACATAGACTGAATGAAACAAAATACCTCCCTCAGGGAGACTGCATATTATTGGGAAGAGAGAGAGAAAATAAAATAAATTATTAATTGCATGTTGTATTAAAAGGTGATAGATAAAAAGGGAAGAGAAATGGGATCAGAAGTCCCACAAGGGAGGATGGGTTTGTATATTCAGATAGGGTGGTTGGATCAAGCCTCAGTGAAGAGGTAATGTTTGAGCAAGGACTTGAACAAGATGAAAAAGTGGGCCAAAGCGATAGTAAGTGGGAGTTTCAGGAACCCAGAAGAGCAAGTGAATTTCCCCAAGGCCAGAGTATTTCAAGTGATTACTGGAATACCATGAGTTACCAGCATGGTTAGAGGAGGAGGGAGTGAGGAGAGTGGTGGTAGCTGAGGCTGGAACAGTAGTGGGCTGATAGTCATACCTCTAACAGTGAATATGAAAGACTGTACCTAACGACAGGCTTCACAAATGGTTATTGAATCATGCATAAACACACTGAATGTTGTTGGTAAAATTAGACTTCTGCTTGCCTTAATAGAAAGAATGGTTTACTTTTCAGAATTAAAATTAGAATATTAGAGGAGAAGGTATACATGTTTTAGAAAATAAGCAAGCATATGCCCTATGAAAATTACATTGAACCTACAATGTTTCTTGCTCTGAATTTTTGCCATTTATATTTATTATAGTGGCTTTAACTTTCTGTAGCCTCATACTCATTCTGGTCAGCTTGAGTACTTTTAGTCCCTTGCCCTAGGCCTCAGTGTCAAATTCAGTTCATGAAATCAGAATTGACCTTTATGTTTTAATGGAAATTACTGGTCAGTACATTAGTGTACTATGGCGATTCTAAAGGGTAAGTTGTTTATAAAGGAAAGACAATTCTGATATACATCCTATGATGCTTGGTTGTAGTTACCAAGCATCTAACAAAGGGTC
Source organism: Loris lydekkerianus (assembly GCA_963574355.1). Taxonomy (NCBI): domain Eukaryota; kingdom Metazoa; phylum Chordata; class Mammalia; order Primates; family Lorisidae; genus Loris; species Loris lydekkerianus. The sequence goes on from CAUYPK010075768.1 coordinate 25,093, forward strand.
CACACCAATGTATTTATGTATAAAAGAAATACTAGAAACACCTCAGTTCTCCCTCCCTTTACAAAATTAGTGATATTCTTGATTATTAGTGATACCTTAATCACATTAAAGACCTGGGCCTCCTATAATAGCCCTGATTGACAGGCTCTCTAAGAGCCTCTGAGGCTTTATTCAGAACATTTTATGTAGACAACTCTCTCTCTTCCAAGCTGCTAATTATTTCAGCCTTCTGCTTGGTTGAAAGGGTTTGGAGAAAACATGACGAAGCCACCTCAAATCCTAAAATAGGAACTTCAGATTTTGAGAGTCAGTTTTGAGGCCATAGGAAATTAGGAGTGAAATATAATATAATAGGCTGAGAAAAAAAATAGCTTTGTTTTATGGTACCAATGGTAAAAATTATAGGTATAGAAACCAGAAAAATGAGGAGAAATAAGGTCTTTCAGGTAATAGGCTAGATTCCTTTAATTTAAAACATTATTTTTGAAAATAATGTTGCCTTGCTTCTGAAATATTTTAGTATCCTTTTGCAATTGGATATATTTCAGACTTGGACTTATAAGGTATTCTTAGCTTGAAAGGGAAGAGTTATGTAAAGTCTATACTTCTAAAATATCACTGTATTACATTACTTAAATAAAATTATAGTCCTTTTTTGGACCTCCTTTGCATCAAAAGGACTCTCAAGAAAGAAAGAAATTATATCTTTTTGCGTTGACCCCAAATGTAGCCTGAATTACTCTCTTCTAAGGACTTAAGGACTTGTCTTATGATATTCTTGAGGTTGGGGAAGCTGGTCCGTTAAGCATTTGTCTGTCGCCCTTTGGTTAAAATAGCATACTTGTGAAGACACCTAAACTCTGTGATGATCCATTCACAGTGGTGAAAATATATGCATGTTTTAAGGCACAGTAATGTTTTTAGGTAGGAATGGTGGACAGTAGACCACAAAATAAATAATAAAAAAATTCAGATGGTGAATATTATAACAAGAGATATTTTGATTCACAGTGTAAAAAACAAGCCCTGAACCAGAGCCCTGACATTAAAAAATGTAAGATTTCCCAACAAACTTTTTTTTTTTTTTTTGAGACCCAGTGTCTTTCTGGCACCCTGACTAGAGTGCCGTGGCATTTATAGCTCACAGGAACCTTGCGTTCTTAAGCTCAAGTGATCTTTTTGCCTCAGATTTCCTATTTTTAGTAGAGATGGGGTCTTACTATTGCTCAGGCTGGTCTCAAACTCCTGAGCTTTAAGCAATCCACCTGCCTTTACCTCCCAGAGTGCTAGGATTACAGGTATGAGCCACCATACCCAGCCCTAAGGAAACATTTAGAAGAACTGGGTTCACTGAGGTCTGAGGGCTTGCCTTCCTCCCAGGGAGTTCATCTGCTGGGGCTTAGCCTGTGCTACCCCTGCTCCTTTCTGCCTGACCTGGTAGCATTCTCCTCAGACCTGAAAACACACACTGTCAGAGTTGACAGCAATGATTTTCTATTTGTCAGGGAATTCTAGCAAAATGTGGTCTCAGTGTTGCCTTCCCAAGAGTTACATGATGAATTTTATATGGTTATGTCTATTGGATGTAGAAAACAAAATGAAATAAAAAACAAAATGACATTTTTAAAAAAGAAAAGTTTGAGAAAGGACAAACCTGTGTTTATAGCAGTGGACAGTACTACCATAATGAAGGCGCTGGGCCTGGCGGATAAAGTGTTTTGTCAACAGCCCGCTAGGAAATAGGTTGAAAGGTAAAAATGTTAATGGGAAAGGATGTTCTCATATCAGAATTATTTTCTTACCTTTAAAACTTTAAACATGAGAAATAGATGGAGAACAAAGGATTCATTATCCATGCCTGAAATTAAAGCACTTGTATTCTTAGTGGAGTATAAATGTTTGAGGAAGGGCAGCCTGCAGTCCCTATCAGCCCTTCCCTTTCGATACACATTTCATAGGCTTTTTGCGCTGGACCTGCCATCACCATCCTGCCCTTGTGGTAGGTGTGATCCAAGGTGTTGGCATGTGGGAGATGGAAGAGGCTGGGCTGCAGACTAAGATTGGGAAGGATGGGAAACTGTATTTGGGGAGCAGATGGGGCGCTGCTGCTGCAGAGACCCCGGAGTGTGACTGAGAGCCCCAGGGTTGAGTTCAGAGCAATCCAGGCCTCCAGTAAATATTCAAGAGGATCCAGAGACCAAGATCAAAGGCCCAAGTGCAGGGGATCCAAAATCAGAGTAAGGGATCCAGGAAGGAAGACTATCCAAATCCTGACAGCCTGGGCCCTTCAGGACATGGGAACTGGAGAAGCTGCTGTCTTGCCTGGCATGGGGGGGTGGGGGTGGTGCAGGGCTTTTCCTTATGTGTTTGCTGACGGAACAGGGACCACTCTTAAGAGTCCAGAGCCTGTAGCTGGGAGCTCATCACCTCTGAGAGTTTGCCATGGGGGCAGAGTGACTGGGAGCTGTTTTATTACTGAAGAATCAAAGTTGCAACATCTAATTATAGTTTATTTCTAATGCAGTCAACTTCAATAGCAGTAAGGTGGCATTCTTATAACATTAAGTGTAGTATCAGTCAGAAAATTGGGGGAGTGCCATTTGGTAACTTGAGTGGCAGAAAAAGAGCAGTCGCCCAAATTGCTTGGGTTCACTGAATACCGAGGTGCAAGGGAAGGTTAGCAAACACCATGAAAGAACATACTTCTTACCTCACTCTCAGTCCCTAAAAAGACTTTGGGTATAATTGTTTGCTTTGAAGACCTATGGCCTTGTTTGGGGAAAAATATTAAGGATAATCTTAAAGGAAACATTAAAAGATAATTAAGGAAAAAGAGTAAGTAATTTGATATTTCTTCATGTTTCCATTATTCTTGCTATTTATTTTTAGAAGTTTATTATAGTATTTCTATAGAGTTTTTTCAGAGAAAGCACATACTTAATGTCATAAGTATATGTTTAAACTCAATACAAAGTGAGTAAATGTATAGTCTATAACTCTTGTAACAATTATCTTGTTGATTACTCAAGGTACCTTTTTAAGTGTAAAATTGAGGAATCTGTGATGAAGGCATGGTCAGAAAAATCAAAGAGACCCTGGTGACTCGAGTTCCCAAAACTTAGAGAACACTCAGGGTAAAGGAAAAATGTTTTTTAAGAGTTTAAAAGATTATGTAGTGATAAAGAATTTGCAAACGCGATTGTTCTAGTGAGGGGATCCTGAGTGGTGAACAGAGGGACGACCTGAGCACAGCTTTGTGCATTGTGGCTAGACTATATCAGAGATTGTATAGAAGTTTTTTAGGAAACCTTTGATTCATTATTATTTTTTGAGGCAGGTCTTGTTCTGTCCCCTGGTCTAGAATGCAGTGGCATCATAGCTCACTACAACCTCAAATTCCTGGGCTCAAGCTATCCTCTCGCCTCAGCCTCCCAAGTAGCCGGGATTATAGGCACCTGCCACAATGCCCAGCTAATTTTTTGTTTTTACTAGAGATGGGTCTCACTGTTGCCCAGGTTGGTTTCAATCTTGTGGTCTCAGGCAATCCTCCTGCCTTGGCCCCCCAGAGTACTGGAGTTACAGGTGTGAGCCATCACACCTGCTTTCACACCTGGTTTGGGAAACGTTTTTGATTAAGTCTCAATTCATGAGGACCAGGTATCCAATTATTCCTCTTTCCTCAGTGAATACTGCCTTCTTGAGACTCAGCTGGGAAATCCTGCTGAACCAAATCTCTTTTAAAGGCAACTTGGTCCAATTCTTTCATTTTTCAGTCACTTTAACTTGGTAAGGATAAAGCAGTGTTAGGTGTTAAGTGCAAGTTGTCTGTCCTCCTTAATATTCCCGTCCCACATTGGGCCTGAAGTGCCTTCCTTCCACACCTTCCTCTTCCCACTCTTCTTGGTGTAGGACCCTGAACCCCAGGCCTGCAGTGGAGGGTGTGGGCTTTGGGGCTGTCTTGGTGGCGCTGGGGCTTGAAGGTGGGAATGGGGACCCACCATCTTCCTGGGGCATCCAGTTCATCTGGACTCCCTTGGTAAGGGACACATACTATCACTAGCCATCAGTTCTCTATGTGGAGTGAACATCCACATGCCTTTTCATGGGGCTTATATAGTAGACATTTAGAAGGCTCTGTGGGAACCTGTGGTGCTCCAGTGTGGGGCACCCAGGCAGGACTCTATTTTATCCCCTTTCCAGTTAGCTTCCCTTTCCTAACAAAGGAGACACAACCTCCTTTCTCCAGCTCCAGTGACATCAGGTCCACTTTTGAGATAAGCGGTAATCACCAGTCCTCAGGTTGGTAGAGGAATTATCAGGCTCATTTGTCTTGTAGGAAGGGAGTGTGAGTTTGAGGGGAGGGTAAAGAGAGAGCACCAGGGTGTCAACTTAATACTCCCTCCCTGAGATAGTTTCTGCTTGCCCTTTGCCCTCTTCATTATTCACACCAACAAAGGCCAGAACCTGGGTTCTCTTATTTTGCCTTTGAGGGTTTGAAGAACAGGACCCACTTTGGAGTGGCCTTGGAGTTTCTATTCTCAACTTCTCTCTCTCTTTTTTTTTTTTTTATTTCAGGCTGCTTGTTTATTTCTTTTATTTATTATTTTTTTTAATTTTTTTTATTAAATCATAGCTGTGTACCTTGATATGATCATGGGGCATCATACACTAGCTTCATAGACTGTTTGACACATTTTCATCACACTGGTTAACACAGCCTTCCTGGCGTTTTTTTAGTTATTGTGTTAAGACATTTACATTCTACATTTACTAAGTTTCACATATATCCTTGTAAGATGCACCGCAGGTGTAATCCTACCTATCCCCCTCCCTCTACCCACCTACCCCCTCCCTCCCCTCCTTTTCCCCCTTCCCCCTCAACCTTTCTTTTTCCTCAAGTCACTGTGTTTGCAATAATCTCATTCTGTTTTACAAAAGAGAGGAGACGGTGGGACTTTTATATCATCCTTCTAGTAGTAGTAAAAGTTGACTGTGTGTTTGCAGGTAGTATTCTAACTCATCTAAAACTCAGAAAATTAGCATGTCCCCTCCGTGAAAGGCTCAATTACAACTTGAACTTTACCATGGAAGTGAGAACAATGTTAAAAATGTGTACCCTCATATTAATACAAAATTAAATAAAATGGAAATAGAACCAAATTCTAAAAAAAAAAAAAAAAAAGACAAATTCAGAAAAGGTAAGGAACTTATCCGGGGTCACGAAGCTAGTAAGTGACAGAGCCAGAATTTAAATCTGAGTGGTCTGATGTCAAAGGCTATGCCCCAACCTCTGGCTCTCAAGGCTAATAAGTTGTAATTATGCCTGGTTGTGGGTTGTAGAAGCCAGATCCCAAGACCTTAGGCTGGGATCTTAGAGGAAAATCCTGGGAACACTCCTTTCACAATGAGAAGTCCAAGTCATAACGCTGTGGGGCCCCATGAAAGTTGTCATTAGTTACAAGGCAATAGCAGTCACTGACTCCAGGGATGGTAAGGCCATGGCAAATTTATTTTCTGTCTAAACAAAAAGCTCATTAAAACAAATTATAATCATTTTAGCATTTTAGCACACTATCCTCTGGTCTAATTAACCACAAAAGTGGTTAATTTTGCAATGTACTATATCATTGTGTGATCATTTAACTGGTTTTTTATCTAGTGCACCTAAAAGTGATCAAAAGTAGATTTATTAGATGACCAAAGAAGTTTTAAAAAAGGATCCTGATGGATTAGTGACAGAAGCGAGCACAATGAAAACAAACACATCACTTTTATTTACTGTTCATGATATTTTATGCTTTGCTAAAATTTGCAGTCTGAGGTGAATCTCTCAGGATTCTAAAGCTATTTATTGGTAAGATAGTGGCGCACAAGGTTACGTTTCAAGCAGTTAAAACTGTGCTGATGGCCTCTATTAAACAGCTACATTTTCTCAAATGAAATATCTGTTCTATCTGCCTCAAACTGAGAGTGTGCTCTTCACAGCATGAAGGGTATCTGGAGTTTCTCCAGCTTCTGGGTTACCAAGTAGGAACCTGCTGCATCAGTAGCACCTGTGTGTAGCAGCGTGTTTTCCACTGTAAGTCGGGGACTCCAACTGGGTTGCTTACAGGATGCTAGAGTACCTTGAAGAATTCTGGGGGAAGGATGTGAAGGAAAGAGTGACAGTGAGTGGCTGGGTGTGGTGGCTCACGCCTGTAATCCCAGCACTTGGGAGGCCAAGGCGGGTGGATTGCCTGAGCTCATAAGTTTAAGACCAGCCTGGGCCAGAGCAAAACCTCGTCTCTAAAAAAAATAGCCAGGCATTGTGGTGGGTGCCCGTAGTTCCAGCTACTTGGGAGGCTGAGGCAAGAGAATCGCGTAAGCCCAGGAGTTTGAGGTTGCTGTGAGCTGTGACAAAGTGAGACTCTGTCTCAAGAAAAAAAAAAAAAAAAAATAATAGTAATTGTGAGAAATAGGGGCTACTTCCAGAGAGCCCGGGAAACTTTCACTTCCATCTTTATCTCCCTGGGCTTCCTCCCTTGGCTGACACTCCTTGATCTCCTGCTCACCCTCTTTTTTTTACAACTATTAAAATTTGAAGATAGTCATCATTAATGTTTCTCTGGAGGGTAATGGTGGACTGTAGAGATTGTCAACTGTGAGGTCTGACTGACCTAGATTTTGTGTTTCAGTTGACACTTGCTGGCTATACCCCTTTGGGTTGACTCAGTTAATCTTAGTTTCCTTATGTGTAGAATTAAGCAATTGACTGAGTTTAGAACTAAATGAGATGCTATATGTAAAGCAGAGATATTTTTTTCATATGTGTTATTCTTGTCCTTGCTGATTAAATTGTTGCTTGACTAATAAATAATGTAGCAAAAATAGTCATACCACGTAAGACACTTTATTCACTCGGCTGTTTGTAAATTTACACCCCTGCTGTCAAAAGGGAGAGCCCAAAGGTTGTGTTAATAAGCTGGTGGGGAATATGCTTCTGTGAGAAAATTTGCTTCTGAATGAGAAGGACCAGTGAGGGCAGTAGACTAGTTACACTAGGTCTACTGTGCTGTATGGGAGGGTCATTCTTATTTAACCCATTTACAATGGGCTGCTGGCCGGAGAGACAAGCAAAGTTGATGTTATGCTCTTCTTGTCTTGAAAAAACTTGAGATTAATATAGGGTTACATGTGATTAGGTTATATAGTTTATTTGTGTAAGGTTAAAGTCCACGTTGTAGATTTATTCTTTACCCAGGAAGTGTGTAACACACCCATGAAATGTATCCATTGGGCACTAGAATGTTTGTAGAAGCACAAGGTACAATCACAAAAATACAGAAACAACCCAAGTGCCCTTCAACACATGAATGAATAAATTGTGTATGTGTACTGTGGAATAGTGTTCAGCCATAAACAAAGATGGAGATTTTGTATATTTTCTAACAACCTGGATGGAATTGGAGACCTGTCTCCGAAGAACGTATACTCAGTACTAAATTGGAACTAGTAAATTCTAATGGTCTTCTTGAAAGATAGCTTCTCCCTTCTTGAAGCTAAAGTTTTAGGTTTAAAAAGGTTTGGGAACCAGGGCTCTTACTACAAAAATTTCTATCAGGACCTAGTCCAGAGTCTAAGAAGCGTTAGCATAGGTCTGGCTCCTTTCTGTAAACTGTCCCCAAATCCTTTGTCTGTCTGGCTGTCTTTCTTTCTTTCTTTCTTTCTTTCTTTCTTTCTTTCTTTCTTTCTTTCTTTCTTTCTTTCTTTCTTTCTTTCTTAAATCATAGCTGTGTACATTAATGCAATCATGGGGTACCATGTGCTGGTTTTATATACAATTTGAAATATTTTCGTCAAACTGGTTAATATAGCCTTCATGGTATTTTCTTAGTTATTGTGTTAAGACATTTATATTCTACACTTAGTAAATTTCATCTGTACCCTTCTAAGATGCACCGCAGGTGTGCTCCCACCAATTACCCTCCCTCCATCCATCCTCCCCCTCCCCTGCCCTCCCTCTCCCCTTTCTCCTTCTTTTCCTATAATTGGGTTATAGCTTTCATATGAAAGCTATAAATTGCTTTCACAGTAGGGCTGAGTACATTGAATACTTTTTCTTCCATTCTTGAGATACTTTGCTAAGAAGAATATGTTCTAGCTCCATCCATGTAAACATGAAAGAGGTAAAATCTCCATCTTTCTTTAAGGCTACATAATATAGAAGACTGAAACTGGACCCACACCTTTCACCATTAACTAAGATAGACTCTCACTGGAT
>CAUYPK010075773.1:0-10251 GCA_963574355.1 Loris lydekkerianus
ACAGTGCCTGGAGCTACCTTTCACTCCTGTCCCATCAGATCCCAATGGACCATAGGAACACTTCCTGAAAACATCCTGAATTTGGGGCAATATGTGGGCTTAACACTGCCAGAGCTGGTGGTCGGCACTTCAAGTTTTGGCATTTTCTTCGTTATTGTGCTAAGACATTTACATTCCACATTTACTAAGTTTCACATATACCCTTGTAAGATGCATCACAGATGTAATCCAACCAATCACCCTCTCTCTCCCCCCCCCCTCCCTCCCTGTCCCCCCCCTTGCTCCTACTTTTAGGTTGTAAATGAGTTATAGCTTTCATGTGAAAGCCCTAAATTAGATTCATAGTAGGGCTGAGTACCTTGGGTACTTTTTCTTCCATTATTGAGATACTTTACTATGAAGAATATGTTCAAGCTTCATCCATGTAAACATAAAAGAGGTAAAGTCTCTATCTTTCTTTAAGGCTGCATAATTAAACATATTTATTTTTCCTTTCTTTAATTGGTTTAAAGCCCATTGAATCTGTGAATAAAATTGCAACACCTACTTTTTTCAGATTACCATTTGCCTGAATGATAGATGACTATCCCTTCAAACTGAGTCTGTATTTATCTTTTAAGGTAAGATGAGATTCTTGTATGCAGCGGATATCTGTCCTGAGTTTTGCAGTCAGTTAACCTGTGTCACTTTATAGTGCAATTTAAGCCGTTCACATTAGTTGATAGTACTGATAAGCTGGTATAATTTTGGGTGTTTAATTTTACAAAAGTTCAGGGGACTTTTTAAACTCTATCCCCACTATGGAAGTTGGGTTTGATCAAAAATTTCTCAGCGCTTTGGTAAATGTGGTAAACCATTTTGGCGGTCATTGTGGAGGATGGATTTTAGAATTTCCTGAAGAGCTGGTTTAGTTATTGTAAATTTCTTCCACATGTCCATATAATTAAAGTATTTAATTGCTCCATCATAAAAGACACTGAGGTTAGCTGGATACAGGATCCTAGGTTTTGTTTTGTTTTTTTCTTTTAGGAGGTTGAAGGTAAAAGACCATTCTCTTCTAGCTTGAAATGGTTCAGCAGAGAAATCTGCAGTAATTCTAACATTCTACTCATTATAGGTTATGGTTTTCTTAAGTCAGTCTGCTTGCAGTATTTTCTCCTACATGTTAACTTTGGTGCAGTTAATTATGTCTGGGAGATGTTTTATTTGGGTTGAGTCACATTGGGGTTCTGAAACTTTCTACTCTCCGAATTTCAGCATCTCTTATGAAGTTTTGGAAATTCTATTAGATTATCTCTTGGAAAAGAGTATCTGCACAATTTGAAGCTACCTCATATCATTCAGTCATTGCTCTACGGATAATATAATTTTTCATTAAATTATCCCATAGCTCTCTGAGAAAATGATTCATTTGTGCCCTCCACTTCTCTTTTTCTTTATACATTTGGGAACATTTCTGTGTGAAAGCTTTTTCTTTGATGTCAAAAATCCTTTATTCTGCTTGTTTCATTCTGTTACTGATGGATTCCACTGTATTTTTTATATCTTGGAAGGCTGAAACTTCTTTTCTGAATGGGTCAAAATCTTTGGTGATTTTGTCTTTGAACTCATTGAATTCTTTAGACAACTTTTGAATTATTCCTAGAATTTGTAATTCCAAATTTACTTCCATGCTGTAAATCTTATTTACCACCCAAATTCTAAATTTGATATCTGACATCTCAGCCATCTTTTTATTAATAGATTCCTTAGGTGTGGCTGGTTTGTCATTCCTTGGAGGATTTTATCTCTTCTGATTATTCATGTTGCCAAATGTTTTCCCAGTGATTCTGCCCCAAAATTGTTTTTACTGTTTGGCTAGATGAGCAGCTTAGGTGAAATTGGATTGTGGGCTTCTGTGGTTGTGGTTGACCAGCTCTTTACTAACATGCTGGGACTGGTGACTGCAGCTTTTCTTATACAGCTTTTCAAATGGCATGTACAGTACTACAGCCTGGTACTCTGGAGACATGCTTGGTGTGGTGGACTTTGGTGGCTCTTTTTTTGTATTTAGCTGATCTCTTTCCACTCCTACTGAATCAGAGACTCTGGGTTAAAGTATGTGCACTGGAGAAGTATAAGCAATGAAGACACCCCACTCCTAACAGCCAACAACTGGAAGAGAAAACTCAAACCTTCCCACTAAAACAGAACCAGGGTACCACCTTTGAGGGTCCTTGGTTGGTTTGTCCAGTTTAAGTGTTCTCAACCAATTTTCCAACCATCACCCACTCCCTAGCAGGAAATTTCAAAAGGTTTCCTGCAAATAGATAGCAGGAGTCTATTGGTAGCTCAATTGTGGACCAATTTGGTGCTTTGAGGTGTCAGAAAGTTCTGTCCAGGAGAAGGTTTGGAAGATGGAACAAATGCCTCTTTCCCGACCTTACTTCCCCTTCACCACCAGACTCTGGTAACCACAATCTCTGGTAACTGCAGTGGTAGTCTCTGTTAACCCAGGCTCTGTGGCCCAGTTCTACCCAATAAGCAAGTGTACCAAGGCTTTATTTCATTTTTCAAATAAAACCACATTGTCCTGAGAGATGAGATGCAATTTAGAAATCTGTTTTAATGTAGTGAATTTTCCAGAATAAGAATACAATGGGATAAGTTATGAATAAAAGAAAAACATTCACCCAGGAAATCTAAACCTTGTCTCAATTGCATTTCAGAAATGACCCCAATTAATCAATAGTTTAATAGTATAGAGAAAGAGACGTAATTTTACTAAGGAGAAAAATGTATTTGAGAACAGATTTAATCCTTATCTATTTATTTATTGACTACAAAGTTCCAGCCATTCTGATAAGCATTTAAATACATAAATTTCCTTATTTTAAGAAACCTAGACTGTGGAAATGAAGCAAATATCTAGTATTTTAGGATCCTGCCTTGATCTGTTCTTTTACTTCACTTTATCATATGAAAGCAGGTAGATAACTTCACTTTTTCTCAATGTGTTCTAGGCTCTGGTCTGATTGTTTTTATGTTCTAAAAATTTATATGTTGAAATACTAATCTTGAAGGTGATAGTGCTAATGAAGAAAAGTTGATTAGTTTATGAGCATAAATCTATTATGAATGAAATAGGTGTCAAAAAAAAAACAGTCCAAAGAGAGATGGCTCACTCTTTTCAACATGTGAGACCACAGCAAGATGCTATGTGTGAACCAGAAAGTGGGCATTCTCAACACACAAAATCAATCTTGATCTTGTACTTATTAGTATACAGAACTTGAAGAAATAAATTTCTGGCTGGCTGTGGTAGTTCACACCTGTAATACTAACATTCTGGGAATCTGAGATAGGTAGAATTTTGAGCTCATGGGTTTGAGACCAGCCTGAGGAAAAGTGAGACTATGTCTCTTAAAAAAAAGGCCAAGCATTATGGTAGCACCTATAGTACCAGCTACTCAGGAGGCTGAATCAAGAAGATCACTTGAGCTCAAAAGTATGAGGTTGCTGTGATGTATAACACCATAGCACTCTACCTAGGGTGACAAAATGAGGCTTAGTCTCAAAAATAAAAGTAAGAAAATAAAAGACAGAAATAGAAAAAAAAGAAATTTCTGTTTTTTTACAAGCCACTCAGTTTATAGTATTTTGTTACAGGAGCCCAAACAAACGAAGACACTGTACATAGATTATATACAGATAGGAACTCTCAAGGTTACAGGTTTATTCTTAAGTTTAATTTGTATGTAAATTGGAACAGATTAATTTGTCTCTTACATGTAATAGCCTCCATTCATAAATGTGAGTGGTACATCAGTCAGATGTTTGTAATTTGTTGACTGCCTGTATCAACACTCCAAGTCAAGGCTCTTTTTAAGCTCTGCATTAACATATTCGTATACAGTAAAGCATCGAGTCATATACCTTTGCTTCTCTTTTCCAGCAGAATTTGGATAGTATTCTTACATTAAATTGGACCTTTTTTCTCAATATGACCTGTTTTTCTCAAAATATTCCTTCTAGTACTGTTGATGGTTGTTGTTATAAGTTCCTTGTCTAATTCTTCATTGCATAATACATGGAAAATATATTGTTTCTGTAAATCTTTTCTGAAATTGCAAGTCAAATGAATAGGTGAATCCCATGTAATGTATATGAACAGACTGCCAACTGTGTTTCATACACTGACCATGAATTGCCCTTGAGTCAGAAAATAATTCAGCAATATTTATTGTGGAGAGATTAAAATGCAGATTATACTAGAACTGATACAAACTATATAGAACTTATTTATGATCTATGAGGAGGCCAATAATATTGCTGTCAGTTAGAATTATATTCAAGTACAAAAACTTCCTCTAGATATTCCCTTGAAGAAAAAAAGAATTCTCATTATAAGTTGGGACATTTTATCTTTGAACCTAATTTTTCACACAGGTAGTGATTCCTGCCTTTCCTTTTTAGAAATGTTACCTAGCAAGTTATTCATTTTCAGGATAAAATGGTAAAGTGGTTTCATTATATCAGAGAAGCATCGCTTGAAAAATACTGGTGTCCATTAAAATGGCATGTTGTCTTTGACCTTCTTTGTTTTTGAAAAGAACTTTAGAAATTTAACTTATTTTCTAAAATATTTGACAAGTTTGTTTAGAGAACACAATATATATTTTGTCATGATAATTTCAGGAGCAAAATGCCTAAAGACTTTCATCTCATTATTCAAGTTTAGCAGTGAGAATGATAATACTGTCATCCCCCCCCCCAAAAAAAAAAGGAAAGGAGAAGGATAACACTGTAAATAACATGAGTTTGATACTGATACATCTCAATAAGGCTAAATTATAAGTATGTGGACAGTAAGAGTTATGCAGAATCATAATTTTTTTTCTCTCCTTCCCTCCAGTTCCTGTTAAGTTGTTTTAGTTCTGTATGACATATAACACATGTGTTAATATTAGGAAATTGTCATACTTAGAAGTGCAGGTTCCCAGAAATAAAGCCAGATGCTCTTCCTTTCTCTTTTGCTATATGGTCTCCAAAAGATAATGGCAAAATCAGACATGCTTGAACATATTTGGGCATGTTAATGACTTTAGCTTGGTTGGGGATTGTGGAAATTAGTGAGGGGTGTGTGTGCATTTCTGTGCCAGAATATTAATATTAATACATAAGGTAGATTTAGAAGGCCACAGAGCACATAATATCACAAAAATAACCATTTTTTTGTCTTATAAACTACATATTATACTTAACCCTTAAAAAAAGTTAGTTTATTTATGATAGCTACTTATGTAGAAATTGAGTCTATGATACGTAATTGCCCATTGCACTATTGCAACTTTAACATCTTTAAATATTTTGTCTTTGTGTGAGTGGTGGAAGAGCAGTGTAGGAAACAAATTTTGTTCTTTCCATAAATAAAATGGACAGAATCTCATAACAGAAAGTTGTCACTTTCAGGCTAAAATAAAAACTCTTTTAAAACAAAGCATACTTTTCTTTTTTTTTCTGACATAGGTACAAATTATTTCAAATTTAAGTAATCAAACTTATTGTTAATATAAAAAAAACAGTAACAGAGGGAACTTAAATTTAAAAAAAATCTTTTCAATTCAGGCAGTTATTTAGATTTTCCTTCATATTTATTTATTTAGAGAATAAGTATTTATTTCCTCACTATGTGTAGAATGCCCATCTCATTCATACTGGACATTAGTTGTTGCCTTCAAGGAAGTGAAAGTCCAGAAATAATTAAGAATAAACTTAAAAAATTTAATACACAACAAAAGGGAATATGTTGATGCAAATGCAAAATGTGTTTTATGAAAATTCAGAGAGATCTTAGAGATGAAGGGCTCAGGAAATAATTCACAGAGAAGATAACAATGAGCACAATTCTAATTCATGGGTTGTATTTTCAGAAAGAAATTCTAAGCACAGTATTTTCAGATTATGTTAAATGGAAAGATATTTGTTTGAATATGGTGATGTTTATGTAAAATGGAAGCATGCTGCATAAGTCTTGAAAGACAGGCTAAGAAAATTAGTCACACACATTTATATATTTAATAGCATAAAAATATAACATACCTACAAGTTCCTCATGATCTGAACAATATCTCCCTTTGCAGCTTCCATCTAATCTGCTTTCAACATTTCCTACAGACAGGAGTTTTTGCCAGTATTGACAACATATCTTGCCATTTCCCACATCTAGATTTTGTCATTGCCTTTCCTTTGAAATATTCTTCCTCCTATACATCAACTGGCTTGCTCCTACTCATGCTTCAGAATGCAGGTAAATATTACTTTCCTGATGATCCTTATAGGTCCACTATGAACCCTGATTCCTACTCTCTGAACATATTCTGTTCATAATCATTGTAGAATTACAATTTTTAATAATTGAATGACCACACAAATAAAGCCTAACATTTATTAAGCAATCGTTATGGACCACACACTGTACTAACTATTCAATGAATGTTTGCTGAATGGATGTGTGAATAAAGAAATATAATAATCAATGAAATTGTCTAAGAAATACATATTCACAACTCATATTTTATGAAATCTTACATTGACACCTGCTTTTGGTTCCCAGTTTACAATAATATGTGGCTACATAATTGGTAGAATTTCTGATTTGTCCCTTGCATATACAGGAGCCATCAGGAAATTAGGAGAAATTCCATTAATTATTCTAAGATATTACTTCAGAAAAATTCAAAATAATAGAATATATGATAATAATAGCCAAAATTGAGTGATTGTCACATATAAAATATATGTAAATGTATAAAACATCTCTGTATTTCTATACACCTGTGTGAGATATATGTATATGTGTATGTGAGCAGGCACACGTACATTTATTAAATACTCACAACATCCCAGTAACAGTAATTCTGTGAAGTGCATCTTAAAGCTAGAGATCAGAAAGCACCTTATTCATGCTCCCTAGCCTTAAGTCTTTCCATATTGCCTTCTTATTGAGGTTCTTTCTCTGAGCTAACGTCCTACTGCTATATAATTGAAACCTCTTTTTGTCCTCTGAACAGAAGTCTTATTGAATAACATGTCTTCAGCAAATATAAAAGGTTCTTAAAGTTGAATTTCAGATGAACACCTTCTGCTATATAATTAAAACCTCTTTTTGTCCTCTGAACAGAAGTCTTATTGAATAATATGTCTTCAGAAAAATAAAAGGTTCTTAAAGTTGAATTTCAGATGAACACCAAAAAGTTGTGATTATTCGGTTCTCGAATATTATACAAAACTTGTAAAATTTATTGTTATGCAAAATTCTAATTCAGCTGAGCATTCTGTATTTTATTTGATAAATATATAAACCATACTAAACTAAACTAAATCCAGTCTTTGTACTTCCTGATGTCCAGTGTGACGAGACAGCTTGTTATGTTTTTCTGCCACAGGCCTTACTCTCAGCTTCTATTTCCTATCTATGTTAGTGGGCTCTGGGTAAATATTTTTGTTCAGTGTTTTATTTTGCTTGTCCATTCTAAGCAGGTCTTCTACCTTTTTTTGCATAGTTTAGCACATTTTTTTCTCTTAATCTAAACTCATTTAGTATGTATGACTGCCTCTTCATCTCCCAGTGCTTCTAGCCTTCTCTCTCTGTCTTAGCCCATTTCACTAACTCATTTCTCAACAAGTTACAATTTATAAAGATTAAAAAAAACTGGATAATTCTTGGTTTAGTTGTCTCTCACCTAGAGAATGTTCTTCTAAATTTCCATGTCTACTTTTAACTATTTCAGTTCTGAGCATATACTTCTTTGAGTAATTGATGTTCAGTAAATGTTTGATGGCCAAATTTTGTGTCTTTTTATAATATACTTTATAAGGTTGTGTTTAGGTAGCGTATTTCTCTCAAAGAATAAGGAGTTTGTCAGGGGACTCAGGGTGGCAATTATCAAGAAATCTCCTTGGAAAATAAGAAAGAACAGGTATATAGTCTTTTTATAGGGCCTGTTGAATATTGGCAAGCCAAGAGTACATACTTTGCATAGATGTTCAGCTCAGAAATCAGGAACAGTCATCAGAATTGACCTAATGTCAACCTTTATTAAACAAGACAGGATTCTCAGTTAATCTGCATAGCCATCAATTATGTTTGGTTGAAAAAGGGCTATGGTGAAATTTCTACATGAATCTGAGCTCTAATCTTAATACACATAGCTGCATGACAGTTGTGAAGTCATCTGCTCTTCTGGCATTGTAACTTACATGTGTCTAAAATGGAGATATAATATTGTGCTATCTAAGTCACATAACTGCTTTATGGATCAAATGAAATTATGTATGTGATAGCCTTCTGTAAACTGGCAAGTTATATGTGAATAAAATGAAATATAATTTGTAACCATTTCTACTGAAAAAAGAGTGAAATTGGTGCCTTTATGGTGGCCATTTTCCTCAGTGTTAATCCTAAGTCAGTGAACCGTTCCCATTTCTGAGCCCTCTGTACCATACTTTGGTTATTGTCAAAATAATAATAATAATAATAATAACACAGCTGCTCTGATCTGTAGGCATAAAAAGGATTAGAGGTTTTTGTGTTTTTTTTTTTCTTTTTTAATAATAATGTATTAGTCTTAGCCTATTGACAAAATTCCAGTCTTGATAATTTTCTGCCTTCTTATTATTTCGTAATGGGTTTCAAGAGGTTAATTAACTGTTAACAAAATACTAAAGTACTTAATGAAGGTAATCTAGAAAGCCAATATGTAAATGGAGAGTTTTGGTGAATGACTGAGTAGAAAGTTGGCATAAACAGCTAAAGAACTGTCAATTTTTATCAATATTCTGTAAATAAAATAAAAAATAATTTAAAAATCAAAAACATTTTTTTGCCAAGGATAGCTTTATTATAGAAAAGGTTTTAGCAAAATTTAAGATTAAGAAGAGTTTTTGAAAATCAGGCTAAGACTGTCAGCACATATTATGAATATTTAAAAAAATAATAAAAAATAACATTAAATTATTTTTTGAACTGAAATAAATTGAGAGATGGGTAACATAGCAACTCGTATTGTGTTTTTGTCCATTAGTTCAATCAATGACACAGTGGTATCACAGCAGACAAAATGATTATTAAGGGAAGACTTGAGCTCTCTCAGGCCCACAGACATAATTCATCTTTAGTCACTGTATTATATTTCCAAACTCATCAGATAAGAATAAGTAAGAATAAAGAACAAAAGCAATAGTTGTGATTGCCATAAAATATTTCTCCTCAGCATAAATGTTACAAAGCACATATACATCATTTCTAAGTCTGGAATGTTTAACTTAAAGAAAAACTACAAGAACACCAGGCTGTCTGTTCTGTTCACCCACCTCCTTAAAAGGCTAAATGAAACTTTTGTGTAAGTTGAAGTTAGGGAATGAAGAGCAAAAATCCAGCTCCTGCATTAATGTACACAGCTATGATTTAACATTAATAAAAACAAAATAATTTAGCTCCAGACAGATGCTAAATCTCCAGCTATGACTTGGTGGGAACCTCAGGGAATCATTTCTCAAGGCCCTTTCAGCAAGCAGGGAGGAATTAACCCCTGCAAATTTGCTGTTTTAGCAAACAGAGTGGAATTAACCCCCTAATCTCACTTATGGCTGAGAATAAAAATTTTTCTTCCCAGGTTCTCTTTCCTCAAAAAGCACATAGGACACAAAGCCACCTTTCAGAGTGATAAAAACGGAGCCTCTTTTCTATGGTCTTAAAAAACAAACCATATTAGAGTCCTGATATATTCCCCAAGATGAGAAGGTGATTGTTTGCATATTTGTGCATTGGCATATTCTACTGGTAATCTAGTACTTAGTTATAAACTTAATTGATTTAGCAGAAGTCAATTTGCATGATATATTTACATATTATCTTCATATGTATAGCCATTCAGAAATAGCATATGTTTATTTTGTTTGTTTAGGTTTTGTTCAGTAATTTTCAGGGACATTTATAAAAGGTATAAACTGGAAATGCAAATCAAAACTACTTTGAGATATCATCTAACCCCAGTAAGAGTAGCCCACATAACAAAATCACAAAACCAGAAATGTTGGTGTGGATGTGGAGGAAAGGGCACACTTCTACACTGCTGGTGGGAATGCCCACTAATACGTCCCTTCTGGAAGGATGTTTGGAGAATTCTTAGAGACCTAAAAATAGACCTGCCTTTGGATCCTATAATTCCTCTTCTAGGTTTATACCCAGAAGACCAAAAGTCACAATAT
>CAUYPK010075774.1:0-10489 GCA_963574355.1 Loris lydekkerianus
CCCCTCCCTCTCCCCCTTCCCCATATTCTTAGGTTATAACTGGGTTATAGCTTTCATATAAAGCCATAAATTATTTTCATAGTAGGGCTGAGTACATTGGATACATTTTCTCCAATTCTTGAGATACTTTCTTAAGAATAACATGTTCTAGCTATATCCATGTAAACATGAAAGAGGTAAAGTCTCCATAATATTCCATGGTGTATATATACCACAATTTATTAATCCATTCATGGATCGATGGGCACTTGGGCTTTTTCCATGACTTAGCAATTATGAATTGTGCTGCAATAAACATTCTGGTACAAATATCTTTGTTATGATGTGATTTTTCGTCTTCTGGATATATACCTAGTAGAGGAATTATAGGATTAAATGGCAGATCTATTTTTAGATCTCTAAGTGTTCTCCAAAAATCTTTCCAAAAGGAAGGTATTAATTTGCATTCCCACCAGCAGTGTAGACGTGTTCACTTTTCTCCACAACCATGCCAACATCTCTGCTCTTGGAATTTTGTAAATGGCCTAATCTTACTGGAGTTAGATGATATCTTGAAGTAGTTTTGATTTGCATTTCTCTGATGATTAAAGATGATGAGAATTTTTTCATGTGTGTAGGCCATGCACCTGTCTTCTTCAGAGAAGTTTGTCTTCAAGTCCCTTGCCCAGCCTGAGATACAATCACTTTTTCTTTTCTTGCTTATACGTTTGAGTTCTCTGTGGTTTCTTGTTATTAAACCTTTGTTGAAGACATAACCTCCAAATATCTTCTTTCATTCTGAGGGCTGTTTGCTTGCTTTACTTACTGTGTTCTTGGCTGTGCAGAAGCTTTTCAGTTTTATCAGGTCCCAGTAGTGTATTTTTGAAGCTGCTTCAATTGTCCACGGGATCCTCCTCATAAAATACTCACCCAGACCAATTTCTTCAAGGAATTTCCCTGCACACTCTTCTAGTATCTTTATAGTTTCATGTCTTAAGTTTAAATTTTTAATCCAGTGAAAGTCTACCTTAGTTAATGGTGAAAGATGTGGGTCCAGTATCAGTCTTCTACAGGTTGCCAACCAGTTCACCCAGCACCATTTGTTAAATAGGGAATCTTTTCCCCACTCAATATTTTTAATTGCCTTGTCAAAGATCAAATAACAGTAAGTAGCTGGATTCATCTCTTGGTTCTCTGTTCTGTTCCAGTCATCTATTTCTCTGTTTTTGTGCCAGTAATATGCTGTTTTGATCACTATAGATTTATGGTACAGTCTCAGGTCTAGTACCAGGATTTCTTCTGCTTTGTTTTTATTTCTAAGTAATGCCTTGGCTATTCCAGGTTTTTTCAGATTTTATATAAAACAAAGTATCATTTTTCAAGATTTTTAATGTGTAACAGTGGAGCTTCAATAGGGATTTCCTTAAAGTTGTATATTGCTTTGGGTAGTATGGACATTTTAACAATGTTGATTCTTCCCAGTCATGAGCATTTTTTTCCATTTGTTAACATTTTCAGCTATTTTTTTTTCTTAGAATTTCATAGTTCTCTTTATAGAGATCTTTCACATCCTTTATTAGATAAACTCCCAAATATTTCATCTTCTTTTTTTGACACTAATGTCAATGGAATAGAGTCCTTAACTGTTTTCATCTTGACTATTGCTGTTATATATAAAGGCTACTAATTTATGAATGTTGATTTGGTAATCTGAGGTGCTGCTGTATTCCTTGATCACTACTGAGAGTTTTGTAGTAGAATCCCTGGTGTTTTCCACATATACAATCATATCATCAGCGAAGAGCAAAAATTTGATCTCTTCTGACCCTATATGAATACCCTTTTCTTCCCTAATTGCGGTAGCTAAAACTTCCATTACAACGTTCAAGAGCAGTGGCGGCACTGAGTAGCCTTGTCTGATTCTTGGTCTGAGTGGAAATGATTTCAATTATACTCCATTCAATACAATATTGGCTGTGGGTTTGCTGTAGATGACCTCTATCACTTTGAGAAATGTTCCTTCTGTACCAATTTTCTTAAGTGTTCTGATCATTAAGGAATGCTTGGTATTATCAAAAGCTTTTTCTGCATCAAATGAGAGAATCATATGGTCTCTGTTTTTTAATTTATTTATGTGCTGAATTATACTTATAGAATTACATATATTGAACCAGACTTCAGACCCTGGGATAATATTAACTTGGTCATGATGTATAATTTTTTGTTGTGGTCCTGGATTCTGTTTGTTAGGATCTTGTTGAATATTTTTGCATCTATATTCATTAGTGATATTGGTCTATGATTTTCTTTTCTTGTTGGTTCTTTTCCTGGTTTGGGCATCAAGGTTATGTTAGCTTCATAGAACATGTTGGGTAGTCTTTTTTTATTTTTTATATTTTGGTACAGGTTGAGTAATATAGGTACTTGGTCCTCTTTAAAGGTTTTTTAGAATTCTGACATGAAACCATCTGGTCACAGGTTTTTCTTCTTAGGGAGATTTTGTATGGTTGATGCTATTTCAGAACTTGATATTGGCCTGTTCAACATTTCCACTTGATTCTGGTTAAGTCTTGGAAGGTGACGTGATTCCAAGTATTGGTCAATTTCCTTCAGATTTTCATATTCCTGAGAATACATTTTCTTATAATATTCATTAAGAATTTTTTGAATTTCTGAAGAGTCTGTTGTTATTTCATCTTTGTCATTTCTAATTGATGAGATTAGAGATTTTACTCTTTTTTTCTGGTTAGGTTGAACAAAGGTTTATGTATTTTATTGACCTTTTCAAAAAACCAACTTTTTGATTTATTGATCTGTTGTATAATTCTTTTGTTTTCAATTACATTTAATTCTGCTCTAATTTTGGTTATTTTTTTTCTTCTATTGGGTTTGGTGTTGGAATGTTCTTCGTTTTCCAGTTGCTTGAGATGTCCCATTGTGTTGTTAATGTTTTCTCTTTCTGTTCTCTTGAGGAAGGCTTGTAGTGCTGTAAATTTCCCTCTTAGGACTGCCTTTGTGGTATCCCAGAGATTCTGATAATTTGTGTCTTCATTTTATGTTTGTTTCATGAATTTGGCAATTTCCTTTTTAATCTCATCTCTGACCCAGCTATCATTCAGCATAAGGTTATTTAACCTCCATGTTTTTGTATGAGTATGCAGATTCCTGTTGTTTCTCAGTCCAAATTTTATTATATGGTGGTCCAAGAAGATGCAAGTAATAATGTCTATTCCTTTAAATTTACTTAGGTTAGACTTGTGACCTAAGATGTGATCGATTTTGGAGTATGTTTTGTGGGCTTATGAGAAGTATGTGTATTCAGTTTTGTTAGGATAAAATGTTCTGTAGATGTCTGCTAAATCCAAATGTTGGATGGTTAGATTTAAATCTAAAATTTATTTTCTCAGCTTCTTATTGTAGGATCGTTCCAACACTGCCAAAGGAGTGTTGAAGTCTCTGACTATTATGGAGCTTGAGGAAATCAAGTTGCTAATGTCTGTTAGCGTTTCTCTTATAGATTGTGGTGCATTCTGGTTGGGTGCATAAATATTAATAATTGAAATCTCATATTGAGTATTACACTTAACAAATATGAAGTGACCGTTCTTATCCTTCCTTCCTTTTGTTGGTTTAAAGCCTTTTGTGTCTGCAAATAGAAGCGAAACACCTATTTTTTTCTGATTACCATTTGCCTTAGATATGGATGATTATTCTTTCACCCTGAGTCTATATTTATGTTTTAAGGTAAGATGTGACTCTTGTATACAGTAAGTATCTGGCCTGAGTTTTTGTATCCAGTCAGCTAACCTGTGCCTCTTTAGAAGACAGTTTAAGTCATTCACATTACTGAAGTATATTGATAAGTCCGGTAAACTTTTGTTTATCGAGTTTTTTAATAGTCCAGTGGACATTTTTAATCCTTTTGCCATTGTGGAAGTTGAAGTTGATATGCTTTGAGTATGTCTTAT
The DNA here is from genome assembly GCA_963574355.1 of Loris lydekkerianus. Taxonomy (NCBI): domain Eukaryota; kingdom Metazoa; phylum Chordata; class Mammalia; order Primates; family Lorisidae; genus Loris; species Loris lydekkerianus. The sequence goes on from CAUYPK010075774.1 coordinate 3,948, forward strand.
TCATATTGAGTCATGCTGGGGTTCTGAAACTGCCTGCTATCTGAATTTCAGAATCTCTTGGCATGTCTGTAAAATTCTCTTTCATAATTTCATGGAGAAGGGCCTCTGTGCCTTGTGAGGCCACTTCATCACTTTCAGGGATTCCAATGAGGCAGATATTAGCCTTCTTCGAATTATCCCAGAGCTCTCTGAGAGAATGATACATTTTTGCTCTCTATTTCTCTTCATCTTTGAGCATTTGGGAGCATTCAAAGGCTTTTTCTTCAATGTCAGTAATTCATTCTTCTGCATGCTCCACTCTGTTACTGAGGGATTCTACTGTATTTTTCAGATTTTTGAGGGCTGCAAATTCTTGCTTCAGTGCGTCAACATATTTTGTGGTTTTGTCTTAAAATTCTTTAAATTCTTGAGACAACTTTTGAATTTCTCCTCAAATTTCTAATTCCAAATTTTCCTCTATTCTATTAATCTTGTTTGCAATCCAAATTCTGAGTTCGATTTTTGACATCTTGGCCAGCTGTTTATGAATGGAATCTTCAGTTACATCTGCCATATCTTCCCTTTGGGGGGGTATATCTATTCTGGTTATTCATGTTACCAGAGATTTTTCACTGGTTCCTCCCCATGATTATTTTACATTTGATTTTTCCACCAGAGCATTTTCGACAACCCATACAGTGCTATGGCCTGAGAAACTGGGGACCTGTTTGGTGTGGTGTGGCTAAGTGGTTCTATCTTATTTTCAGCTGGTCTCTGTTTGACCCTAATGACACAGTTACTCTGGGTTGAAGTATCAGCTGTGAAGAAATACAAGCAATTAAGTCACCCCGCCCCCCACAGGAAAATCAAACCTTTCTACAACCACACACCCAGGGCACCACTTGAATCGTCCTCAGGTGATTACCTCAGTTCAAAAGGTCTAAATCAATTGTCTCAGTCATCAACTGTCTCAGGTGGGAGAGTTTAAAAGGTCTCTGGCAACTGGATCACAGGGGTCTGGTGACAACTAAGATATGGCTTTCTCCAGTGCTCCGTGGAGTCAGGAGGACCCACCCAACAAATAGATTAGTCTGGGAAGGTTGATGCCTTGTTCCCCACTTTGTACTTCTGTCACACCCAGTCACTGATAGTCCCACAGGGCGGTGACCCAGTTGTCTGTAGTGTACAGGTACTCTAGGGGTTTGAACCTGCCTGAATCACAAGGAAATGTATATCTGCTCTGCCAGTCCACTGCATTCTGTCTCTATCCAGCAGGGGGAGGTGAGATCTGACAACCTCGGGTGCTTGATGGAGGCTGGGGGGTGTTCACTCAGTTCCAGCCCCACCCCTGATTGATGTTACTGACAGAACAGAACAGAACAACTTTGCGGGAATTTGTTTCTGTCCCTACAAATTCCCCTGCAGAAGATAAGCTGTTTTGAATTCCCAGAGCCTGCATCTCAGGCCTTGTCGTTGCTCCTGCAGGTTTGTATTCGGTTATCTGTCAGTTCTAGCCACCTGCCTTCTTTTGCCTATAGTCTGACAATCCCCTGAGGGCCGGGTGCATCTTAGGCTTAGTAAAGTGGTTCTCTGGGTCAGCCCTGCCCTGGGAATTTCCTGGCTCTGTGCATGTGCTTTGTAGTCCCCGTGCTCTACCCATTCCAGTACCACCTCAGGCAAACCCTTTACTCACAGGGCCTGTGTTTCCATCCCAGATATGTTCTGTGGTGGTTGCCACCTGAGAAGATGTCCAGCCTCCTCTGGCTGCTTATGGAGAAAGGTGGTTTGGCTTCAGAATATCCAGGAGTTAGCCCTATTGTTGCCAAAAATGGCTGCTGCTCTGTGCCTCAGGGCACCACCACTCTGGTGTTTTTCTTCTCCGCCAACCATCCTCTCCTCACTCCTGTGCTGCAGAATCAGAACTGACCAGCTTCAGTCTAGGCCCTGTCCACACCCCTCAAGAAATTACCCAAGAATCTGGACTCCTGGGGGACAGGCCTCCAGACCTCAGAGTGAGAGTGGAGGGGTGTGCTGGGAGCTCAGATTTGGAGGTAGAGAATATATACAGTTCTATACAGTTTTATGCCTGGTAGGGGAACATTGTGGCACCCTAGTAGGAGACAACCTTTGAACTCTGCTCCTTTGTTTGTGGGGCACTCCAAGCCATTCTAATGGGAGAGGGGACTCCTGTCCACTTGGTGGTGGATTTTGTACCTTTTGTTTGTATCCTTGTGGTCACAGCTCTCCTCAGCAGGGTTGATGAGCGTTCTTCAACCTTGTCTCTTGGTGCAGCTCTAATACACCAGGTTACTTGCTAAATTTCTGTTCTTTAACTCTCCTGGACAGGAGCTTCTGTGGATAGCTGGCTTCAGTCAGCCATCTTGTATCTGCTCTGTTGCTGGGAGCTTTTATCATAAATTGATTTGGGATTTCATTGGACATATTTCCTCACTGTTGACTCCTGCTTCCAGCTGCAGTTGTGAATTCTATAAATGTTATTTTCTTTTGTATTTCCCTTCTATTCTCTTGGGGAAGTTGATCTTCTATGATTTTTGATGTTGCCATAATTCTTCTGTGAGCTCATTCCCATGAGCATTTTCAGCTTTTTAAGAAAATATTAATTATACTTTTTGTTGAAATGTTAGGTTGTTCCTGAATAGTTATTGAGACATAATCTAGTTGGGCACAATTAGGGAGCACCACATATACCTCTTTAGCAACTAAAAGTGGTGGAGTTAGAGAGAAGATCTGAAAGCCCCAGGAAATGGAATGTATACCTCTTCACCAATGAGCTAGAGTTTGTATTTGTGGCCCACCCTCCACAGCCTCATGAAGCTCCATTCTGTGCTTCAGTGTTAGTATATGAGTGCCATGTTTTCTAAGATAGGGCAAACATATTCTGTCCTGGTTTCAGCCTGCCTTCTGCTAAGTTTAAAGAAGCCACAGTATTTCACTTGAGCTCCTGCTGTTAAAGATGCTAACAACTTCTTCCCCCCTACTCTTGACAGCTGGAGAAGGGTAATTCTTGGATAAGCCCCTGTTTCACCTCTCATAGCACTGACCTCCTCATGTGCAAACTAATTCTGATTAGCTATGAACTAGCAGCCCCATGGAGTGGCTATTAGAGAATAGGAATCTACTGACAGTTCTGAATGAGAGTTCCCATTGAACATGCTCTGGCATTGTGAGCACCCCTTGCACAAATAAGTTCAGAGAAGCTGCAGTCTTTCACTCCCTAAAGGCCTTGATTAATACTGGATAAAATGTAGCCATCACCCATGGGTAAGGATGGGATCTTTTTCCTGGACCTTCTCAATGCAAGTCACCTGAGGCTAGGCCTGTCTCTCTCCTGTTAGGAGAGGATCCACTGGTCACTGAGGGTTACTCAGAACAGATATTGGGGAGGGGAATGGTACCACACAGTAGGAGAGAGAAAGCCAATAGAGACCATTCCGGGCCAAAATTAATATTGTAGTGCCATCATCTCCTCTGTCAGTAGGAGGCCAGGAACACTCATCTCAGTGGGCCACACAATGCAGAATTCTTTCAGATATCTCATCAAACAAAGTGGCCTCTGCAGGGGGAAGTTTGTCAGACAACCTGACAGGGGGAAGTGTGGTCTGTGAGGTCAAGACTACATAAGGAAAAATTGTTCACTTTTGTTCCAAGCAGGATAGAAACTCAGAAATGAAAATTCCCAGGTGCAGGAGAACCAGAAACTTGTGTCTCTTTCCTGTGTGATGAGGTGAGTGTTTTCTGGTCACTTGTGCACACCCCAAGATTGGTGGGGGGAATCCCTATTGGTGGAGAGTTCCCCTGACCCCTCTGTCACCAGGCAACTTCTGGCCAGTTGCTCCATACCTAATCATGGTAATCTTTTTCCATTTTTCTCACCATCATAACTTGTCTCAGTGGAGATGATGTGCAACTTGATTTCTTCTCCTCGTGCTCACTCACCAATTTTAACTTCTCTGAGTTCATTTCACTCCAAGTTTTCTCCTTGACAGGACCTTCTAGTGAAAGTTGCCTCTAGTTATCCATTTTGACCTTCTTCAATTTGTGAAACGTTAATAACACTGGTATTTATCCAATTCTGAGTGATAACTGTTTAAGGAGAAAAATGAATATACTGAGTCAAGTGTGACCTTCCCAGGGTACATAAAATATTTTACCAATTAAGTTAACATATCCTAAAGCATATTCCAATTAGTATAGCTAGTGTGAGTGAGGCTTGTGATGGGGCCATGTGGGCAGAAATTCAGAATCCATAAAAGAAATGGAGATAAGCCTACTCTGATTCTTGTCTGCCATAGTAAAGCAGGAGCATGATGCTCGGAGCTAAGTTTCACATTTTTGGGAGCAAAATAGAGTGACTTAAGAGGCCCAGGAAAAGACCAGGATGATGAGGGTACTATGAATTATGCCATATGCTCTTTTCAGAAAAACTTGTGAATGAGTAGCCAATATACAACATCCATGAATGTCTGAGACCTTCGTTTTAGGATCTGAAGGGCTCTTGTGAAAAACAGGAACTTCTAACCTGAATCAACAGGTATACTGGGGTTGTTAGATAGATAAAATAGAGAGACAAATATAAAGTTAATAGAAAGATCCTATTAATTTTAAGAAGCATAGCATAGCTCAACAAGTAGTGAGTTTCTGTTGCTGAAAGTTTCTGAGGAAATGCTGAATTACCAGTTACTAGAAATTACTATGTAGAGAGGATGAGATATCAAGTGAGGAGTAGGATCAAGTTATTTTTTAGTACCTTTCAAATCCTAAGAGTCAATAAATTAATTCCATGTTAGTGGTCAAATTAGTGTAAAGGAGATTTTAGTTACTAAGTCTAAAATCCCAAGGAGGGGAATACTTACAGACCACCATTTATAAGACTTCTCATACCTAATGACAACTGGACAAATATCTGATTACCATCTTGAAGAATGAAACACTATCATTTCCGAAAGCTCAAAACTCACACCTCTTTTACTTTGCCCATTATCAGTTTGCTTCAGTGTAAATCGAATATTTGAATCAAAATCTCATAAAGAAGTCAAATATGATAATGAACATAAAGCTTTTTGATAAGTTGAAAAGTGGCACAGAAAAATACAAGTTTATTGTTGTTTGTGTTATTATATTCATGGGACCAAGTACAGTTTCTTTTGTTTGCTTGTTTTTAGATTTGATCATTATTTTTATTGATACATAATAAATGTACATGTTGTGGAAGGTACATGTGAATAATTTGATATATTGATATAATGTATAAAGATCAATTCAGGGTAATTGGGTTATCATTTAACTCATTTATTTTTTATTTATGCTAGGAGATTCAAAGTGTTCTCTTTAGTTATATTGAAATACATAATAGATTAATAATAATTATGGTCAAGTTTTACTTCCTCTAACTGCATATCTGAGTATAATTCTCTGATATTGTTTAAATATAGATAGCATCCCCACATAAGAAGAGGCAGATAGTTTGACAAAATGAGTTGCTTAAATCTTCTAGTTATTGTTAACCTTATAATGATCATTCCAATCATCTAATTTTTCCCCTGGAGAATCGTGAAAAAAGGTGGAGAAATTTGTATGAGTACTTAGTAGGACAGTGCAGAGTAAAAAAACAAGTGGTATGTAAAAGATTGAGGGAAGAACACTGGGAACAGAAAAACCATGGATAGAAAAAATAAAAGTCAAAGTGAGACAATTACTCAGTTTCTCATGCAAATGTTCACAGCACCTTCTTAAAGAACTTTTATAAATGAGCTCTTCTAGAGTGGGCTTGGAAGATGGATGACCAGAGACTTCACCTGCAATATTATTTCAGAAGTAAGGAAAAGTTTTAGATTGAAAAAAATAAAAGCACTTCCATATATAAAGTGCAGAATATAAATGTCTTAACACAATAAGTAAGTGAGGTGATAGCTATGTTAACTAGTTTGATGTAAGCATTCCAAAATGTATATAAAATCAGCACATTGTACCCCTTAATGTGTACAGTTATGATTTAATAAAAAAGGAAAAAAAAAACAATATTGGATGTAATTCTGAGAGAAAAGTGTCAGAACCTATGTGAGATTCGACATCATGAAGAGTGAAGCAGAACAAAAAGGAGATGGATATTGGCAGAGATCAACCCCCCAAGAGGCTTTGATACAGTGAAAAAGAAGTTTGATTTCTCCTTCTCTTATACCTCTGGAAGTCAGCAGGATCTCAAATTGTTAAAAAGCTTTTCTAGTTCTCCCAGCACCATTTATTCAATAGGGTTATTTCCCTCCAGTGTATGGTCTTGTTTGGTTTATCTAAGATTAGGTGGCTGTAGGGTGTTTTGTCCATCTCCTGGTTTTCTATTTGGTTCCAAATGTCTCTCTATTTTTGTGCCAGTACCATGCTGTTTTGATCACTATGACCTTGTAGGACAGTCTAAAGGCTGATACCCCCAGCTTTTTTTTTTTTTTTTTTTTTTTTTTTGTTAGTTTTTGGGGGGGGGTGGGTTTTGACCCAGAACCGCTGGGTTATGGGCCCTGCGCCCGACTCGGTTGGGCCACTGGCACTCC